>PVKM010004129.1:0-53639 GCA_004027735.1 Carollia perspicillata
GGAGGGGGTGTGCAGGGTGGAAGGGAATGAAGTGGGGAAATGGGAGAACTGTAATGGCATAATCAATAAAATGTATTTTAAAAAATCAAAGTCTATTATTTTGAGCAAAAATTGTTTTTTAAAAGTTGTAACTTATTACTCTCTATTTAAACTGAGACTGCAGTTCTCCCAAGGATGCTCAAACCAGCCTGACAGACACACTGCATTGTCCTAGTATGTTCATTCTCCCACTCTCCAAAATGACCATTTCACACCTGTCCTCTCTCTAAACCCACAGCCCCCCAATTTCAGCCGATGACCTTGCTTCATTCTTTGTTAAGAAAATGAATCATTGTGACCATCATCTTCATCTCATCACCAAATAAGATGAAGAGTATGCGGGCAGAGCCTGTCCTTATCTGCACACGTACTCTCTTCCTTGTATTCTATTAGAGTGGTCCGAGTGCCCCTGCCCCACCTTAGGCCAACCCCGATTGTGCTCTGAATCCCGTCGTTTTTCCTCTGGTCCCTGTACATCACGTGTCTCCCTCTTTAATGCCTCTTTTCCGTTAGCACAGAAGCACACTGTGGTGGATTTCATCTAACCTTTCCTTTTGTCCTTAATTCTCCATCCTATTTCTCTGCATAAGCAAGACCTCTCGGAAGAGCTGTCTGCACGCCTCTTTCCTCTGTCATATCCCATTTGCTCCATCTGCTTCACTGGGCGTGTGCCCCGTCATGCACTGAAACTGTGCTTGTCAGCGTCACCAACAATCTCGACGGCACCAAATCCCAGTGGTCGCTTTCCTGTCTCTATCTTGCTCAGCCTTTCAACATCCGTTATCACAGTTGAATAATGTTCCTTTCCATTGCTGATTTCAGAGACCACTTTTATCACACACAGACTTTGATATTGCTGTATTATGATAACAAGTACTTTAGCTCCAAAATAAAGTTTTTGTCTGAATAAAAAGAATTGTTATATTCAAGCCTGATCTGTTTGAATGCAGTGCATAATAAAACTGGTTAATGTTTAGCTGTTTGAATGGAGGTTAAATGATACAAATTATTTTTTCCTTTAAAACAAGATTGAGTACAAAAATAGGTAATCTTCTCTTCCTGCAGGGAATCTACCTGTTTTAACCCCTTGTCCATATCCAAAGTACTCTGTCTTCCTGAGGGTGATTGTCTTGTTTGCTGTGAAATGTAAGCAGGAAAAAATCCTCAGGTTTGTGAGGGCTGGCATGGTAGTCCAAGCTTTGTGAGCGAGCATCGACTCTGTAGATATATTTTAACTTACAACAACAGCAGTGCAGTCGAGAAGTCTTTATTATGACCCTTTGAAAGAATATCTTTTATTTGGTTCTTTTTCTCACATCCTACATTTTGTCATATTTCCTTAAATTAAAGGAAGCTGCTTTTAGGTTTATAGGATGAAAGAAACTCCTTGAAAACATGGGTGAAAAATGGAAAGCTTCTCTAGACAGAACAGGGATATTTTGAGGTACTGTGTAGATGAATTAAGAAGGACCATTAAAGCTGTTCAGGAAGCAGAAAGAATGTAATTACTGTGAAGGCAGCGCATCTACTTTTGTACTGTGTAAAGAGGGGATGATAATGTGTGCATCATTTAATACTTGATATTTTCTCCCCACAAATGACAAAAGACCCCAAATATATTCTGCATATAAACACATGCCTTTTATATACTGTGTGTGTTAGCCTGAAAGGTAAGTGCTGTTCTCATGGGATGCTTCCTGTTAAAATACTGGTAACTCAAATACATATTTGATGTATCATATTTCATTTATTGTTTTTGCTGCAATGACCAAGTAGCCCAATGAGAATGATGTTGCTAATTTCAGATATATCCATGTTTACAGTTGCTGTTGGAAGAAAATTGATTTCATCATAATGTTATCTTATTTCAAAAGCAGTCGTTACTACTGTGCTGTCTTTTGAGTTCTGTACTCGTTCTCAGAAAGAGGTTATTATTTGTATTGTGGATGTCTGTCCCAAACTTGAATACACAGGGCTCCAAGACAAGGATGGAAAGCAGGAAATGAGGGGGAACGAATGAAGGATGCTAGGGAGGAGGCAGAGCAGACGAGAGGCGGGGGTTCATGAGAACGTGGCAGTGCCTGTTGTCGTTTATACCAGGATTTCTTTAGTAAAGGAAGAGAAAAATACAGTGTGTATATATATATATATATTTATATATATATATATACACACGTGCACACATATGTATATGTATATATATATTTACACAGTAATCGTGGAGTGGTGGAATGGTTAGAATGGGCTGTTGTCTGCATACCTGCCCTGCCTTCATCATCAAACACAAAAGCGAACGGGTCAGGTCCGTAGCTGGGGGGTCAGGGTGGACAGAAAATGTTGTGAACATACTCTTTGCTAAAGAAATGGAGAATATCTTTTCAAGGATTAAAAGTGGAAACTATGCAAAACCAACTTGTTCAATGTCGTGCAGTAGAATATGGGTAGTAACTGAGTTATTTTATTTGTCTCTAACGTCGCTGCTTGTCTTTGAAATAAAGTGTACATGCAGTTGTTTCAGGAAAACTAACAAATGGTGAAAATATATTTGTTCTAAAAATACAATCACTTCAGTGTTACGGCACTATGGTATTATGAGTCATTCAAAATTCAAGAAGCAGTTTATGTGCATTGTCTTCTATACCATGAGAGAGATGGAGTAAAAAGGAAACATTTTGAAGCAGATTTTGAATTTTGCTCAAATCTTGGTCACTGTTTTAGATTTTGTGTGTACGACTCTTGAAGTATAAATATTATTATTTAAAGGGACCGTATTTTGCTGTGTATAGTGTACAGTTTTTGCCCCAATTTTTGAGGGAAAAATAAGGATGCACATTATACGTGGGTAGTACTAATTCTGTATCTATATAAATGTTTTTGATTCTTTTATTTATGCTTATGCATTAAAAGTATAACTCTAGAAATCAGTAATGGTATCCATCTGCAAAATAATAGCCTGGAATACAATAATTGGTTTTGTTTCTAAATATAAATAAATAAATGAATTCAAAAATGAAAATGAAAGATTTTTTTCCCTAAATGTTTGGGTCAAAAATGTGGGTGTGCATTACACACAGCAAAATACAGTATATTCTGTGAAATCACAGTTGTTCCCTGAGACACATTGTCTGAGTTGCATTTGTCAGCAATGGCATTTCTGAAATATATATTTTTGCTTTTCAGATGCTGATAGACAGGATGCCATTAATCTCTTCCTGGGAGTTTTCCATCCCACTGAAGGGAAACCTCATCTCTGGGAACTCCCAACAGATTTTTATTTGCATCATAAAAACACCATGAGACTTTTACCAACAAGAAGGTATTTTTCTTCTTACTGTAGAGTATATAGTAGTATATAAACTCAGATTTGGTATTTTTTTGAAAGTGGGATACTTACTATTTTTTTGTTTTTGAAAAATAATCACGTAGGCTAAGTAGTCCGTCTTCCTCCATGTTTGCCATGAGGAATTTAGTGTTGATGTCCTCAGAGTGGGTTTGGGACACCGTTGTTAACAATTGGTGTCATGCATTTTCCATAAGATAAAATGTTTCAGAGCTTCGTTAGTGAACATAAGTCACAGCCCCATGGACCATCATATCTGAGTGCTTCCAACAAACGTGGAGCCCTCAAGCATTCTAGGAGTCCGTCTCTGGTTTTTCGAGTGTGGGGTCTGAGCGGCATCACTTTGGCATTCTTTCCTCCGCGGAGCACAGCGACTCCTGCTGGCACTGGTCAAGACAGGAAGTTAGAGCAGTGGCTTTAGTGGCAGATACCGCTCCCATCACTCCCACCACTTTGGGCTTTCTCAAGTCACTCACCAGGTACAGGTTATTTTGATGAGAGTTAAATTTATAGTAGTAGTCTCAAAACAAATGAACTGTTTACCCGAGGAATTTTAACAGGATGCCCTGTAACGTAGGCCTCAGGGTCAGGTGGACTTGAGTTGCAATCTCTATAGTTGTGTGACCTTGGAGCAGTTACTTACCCTGTATCCTGGTCTGCACAATGTAAATGACAGGACACACCACACAGAGTTATTGTGAGGATTTAATGAGAAGATTCTTTCATGTTTTTAATTGAGGAGTCACGTACTAATAGAATACATTTTGCCGTAAGGGCAAAATGTTCACATATGTGAGGTTGGAGCCTGGTCCACTCACTCAGATGTCAACTTCTCTTTCAAAATGCTCCTCTCTCCCAGGATCAGTGTGATAAAGCCCTTATTTTGTGCGACGATGCCTCCCAAGCACTACAGCATTCACTGACAGTCTGAAACTGTGGACAGACCACAAACAACCGGCGAATCAGCAAAAGCCGATGTTACAGCTATTGCCAAATTCTCTGTCACTTCAGGAATCTTTAAAATGTTAAGGAAGTGGCCCTGGCTGAGTAGCTCAGTTGTTAGGAGCATTGTCCCAATTCACCAAGGTTGCAGGTTTGATTCCTTGTCAGGGCACATACAAGAATCAACTAGTGTAGATCCAAAATCATAAAAATCATAGAAGAAAACATAGGCAGCAAAATCTTGGACATTGCTCGTAGCAGTGTTTTATTAGCTGTATCTCTCCAGGCAAGGGAAACAAAGAAAAAATAAATAAATAAATGGGACTACATCAAACTAAAAAGTTTTTGTACAGCAAAGGAAATCATCAACAACATAAACAGACAACCCACAGAATGGGAGGACATATTCACTGATACATCTGATAAGAACTTAATAACCAAAATTTATAAAGAACTTATAAAACTCAATACTAAAAAAAACCCAAACAACCCAATTAAAAAATGGGCAAAGGACCTAAATAGACGCTCATCCAAAGAGAACATACAGATGGGCCAACAGACAAATGAAAAGATGCTCAACATCACTAATCATCATAGAAATGCAAATTGAAAGTACAAGAGATATCCTCTCACACCTGTCAGAATGGCTGTTAATAAATCAACAAATAACAAGTGATGGCAAGGATGTGGAAGAAAGGGAATCTTTTTGCAATGTTGATGGGAATGCAGATTGGTGCAGCCACTGTGGAAAGCAGGATGGAGATACCTCAAAAAATTAAAAATGGATCTGCCTTTTGACCCAGTGATGCCTCTTCTGGGAATATATCTGAAGAAACCCAAAACACTAATTTGAAAGAACATAAGCACCCCTATGTTCACTGCAGTGTTATTTACAATCACCAAGATATGGAAGTAGCCCAAGTGTCCATTAGTAGATGAGTGGATAAAACAACTATGGGACGTTTACACCTTGGAAAACTCCTTGGCCATAAAAAAGAAGAAAATTTTACCCTTTGTGACTATATGTATAGACCTGGAGAACATTATGCTAAGGAAATAAGCTGATCAGGGAAAGACAAACACCGTATGATTTCACTCATATGTGGAATCTAGTGAACAAACTGAACTAACAAGAAAATGGGGACAGACTCATAGATGGAGAGCAAGGTTATAGCTGGGGGTGGGGAGGTTAGGGGGTGGAGGGACTGAGGAAAAAGGACTCAGGGACATGGACAACAGTGTGGTGATTGCAGGGGGGTGGGGGGTATAGAGGGATTTAATGGTAATGGGAAAAAATATAATTAAAAAAAAAGAACCAGTGAATGCATATATAAGTAGAATACCAAATGGATGTTTCTCTCAAATTAATAAGTAAAGAATATATATACATATATATGTATACATATATGGAAGTATCAGAGTTTATGTTTCTCAAATATGTTATCACAATAACCAACTTAATATTTGAGCTTACTTTCCCTATCAATGAAGTACTACTGGATTTTACATTAAATTTAATGTAAATAAATGGCTGTCTATATGAATTTTTTGCAGATAAACAAAACATTTGGAACTAATTATGTTTATTTCATGAGAGATGAATGTAAATACCTATATTTATCTTTGGTGATGCTGTTGACTATAAGTAAATATTGATGTTCTGAAATTTTATAATACCCTAAAACAGCAATTATGAACCTTTTTCATCTCATGATACAAATAAACTACTAAAATCTGCAGCACACCAAAAATATAGTTTTGGCCAATCTGACAAAAAAAAATAGGTATAATTTTGACTCATTCACAGCGAATGGCTATTATTATGTTGGATGTTATAGTCAGGTATCACATGTTTTAAAAATTCTTGTGGTGCACCAGTTGAAAATTGCTGCCTTAAAATATTGAAGCTATTTTGATACAATTTTCTACTGCAAAAATTAGCCAGAATATTATAAGTGTAAATTAAACCATTGTTCACGTTGAGTTACATAACTAAGGCAGGCAGTGTTGGAGCAGCTTATTCATGGGAATAAAAGGAAACTGGTGTTACATCCATTTTCTTGGAAGAAAAAGCATAATATGTGTGGAGAGAATAGGTCTTGACTGATATTATTCAGCTAGTTAGATGATTCTATAAGCCTGCTACTGAACATTTCGATAAACCATTTCACATCATTCCCCTTCCTATCTCTCATGAACTTTGATATAGCATTTTGTCCCTAAATACCCATTTCAGAATTTAACTTAGAATTAAATTCATTTTTTGGAGAGAAGGCAGTTCAGGACTCTTTCGGTTGCTCTGCTCATAGTGGATGCGTGTGCTGGTAGAAATCCAGATGACCGCCACTCCCTCCCTCGCTCTGACTGGCCTCTGATCGTGTAGTGACTGCAGAGGTTAACAGGGCCCACACTAGTTTCTGAGGGAACTTGTTGTTTAGGACTGTCCATTCACTTCATGACTTTGCTTAGTTCTTCCAATTAGCTGTACACACAGACCCACCCACACAGAGCAGAGTAACCTAACTCTCAGATAACGACATGCAAGAGAATCCTGGCTGTGGGATGTGGGTTACAGTCGCGCCGCTCACCCGGTGGCGGAGTGATGCAGGCCCAGGCCCTGGGGAGAGTGAACAGCAGCTCAGAGAGTCTGGTGGAGTATAAGCAAGTCTTTTCTTTTTGTTAATCTAAGAGTAAGCACATTAGAGCATCTTGACTCGCGGATGTGTTTATGGCATTTTTGTAGACCTGTTGCATAGTCGAAACAAGAAAGGGGCTGGGACGAGAATTAACATGTCGAAGATTTATTGTGCCAAAAGCTTCACAAACGTGTTTTAAAAAGAAAAAGAAATGAACTGTGACATATGAGGCAGCATCTTACTGTAGACCGCGCAACCCCTTTTATCCAGTGAATCGTAGAGAACTAATGGTTACAATTGATCCCTCTTATCTTTTTAAAAATTTTTTAGTTATACTTACTGGTGGACACCGGAGGTAATAAAACATTTACCACTGCCGTATGATGAAGGTAGGTGTACTGTTTCTCTTTTAGTTTTTATGCTAACATACAATGGTCTGGCACAAATAATGCCCCCTTTCTATAACCAAATCATAAGCTTTAATTCTGTAACATAACAATATCACACTCAAGCACGCCATCTGATGTTTTAGGTGAGACGTTCAAGTTAAAACTATACATCATTACAGCCATGTTATTACCTTACCAGTCGCATTCAAGCAGACCTTCTGCCAGGCCCTGTATTTTGGAATTATTTCTACATGAGCTCAAAGCATTAAATTCTTTGCATATAATTTTGTATTAGAAAGAAATGAATGGCTTCTCAGTGCTATGTTGCTGTCACAATGGATAAGCTAAGATATCATGACATCTTAGCTTTTTAAAGGGCAAGGATTGTGTTAAACTTCTTTTATCTAAGTTGGCCAATGTCTTGTATTGTGTCTTACAGTTATTAGGTATGTCTCCTAAGTAGTTGGAAGATATATTTGTTTGTCGTTTTATTTTTTTAAAGATTTTATTTATTTATATTTAGAGACAGGGAAAGAAACATCAGTGTGTGAGAGAGACCTGGATCGGCTGCCTCTTGCACCCCCAGCTGGGGTCCAGGCCCCCAATCCAGGCATGTGCCCTGACTGGGAACCAAACCAGTGACATTTTGGTTCGAAGGCCAGTGCTCAGTCCACTGAGCCACAGCAGCCAGGGCAGTTTGTCATTTTGAATTACTACCGATTATATTGCTAGATATTTGAGGAGAAGGAGAAGGGAAGGTCATTCACAAGGAGATATGAAAACTTTCCTAGGTCTAAACTGTGAAAAAAGTTACAAATGTGTATATAAAAGTACATTTTGATCACTGAAGTTCAGATTAAATTTTGTCAGAAAGGCAGGAAAATTTGTGTATTGAAAGAGTGCCCTCAGATATACAGTACTTTAGGATGATGTTTCCGAATTTAAATTATTGCCCGGTTTTAAGTAGAGTTTGATCCTGGCTGTAGTGATGTCCCTGACTCGGGGTGAGCCCGTTTTCCAGCTCGTGAGCAAGTGCCGAGCAAGACCTCCTGCCAGGCCGGAGCGCTCCATCTGGCCACGCTCAGTCACCCCAACTTTGGGTGGTAAAGGCCACGAAGTAAGAAGATTGAAAATGATATTTAGTACTTAATACATTATTCATTGATTTTTAAATTATTTGAGACCTTGAAATCCTGGGTAAAATCATAACTTATATTGCAATGAAGTTTTGGTGGTTCTGGAACAAAGGAAAGGACTTTAGCAGCCTGACATTGGCTGTGAACAGGATTTGAAATAGAGGGGAAAATTTAGTGAAATAACGACATGATTTTTATCTAGAAGGCAGAGGGTATTTATTTAAGAGCAAAAAGAAATTGGAAAAGATGAGTAATTTAACTTGTAAAATAACTCCCTGCTCTCATCCTGACTCCCGAAGGCCCTGCCACCTGCTTGTCACACTCAGCCTGGCATTGTAAATTCTGTGCCCCCGTCTCATGCCTTCCCAGTGTGTAAGTACCGAGGCAGGAGCTGAGCTTTGTTCGATGCGCCCTCTGTGAATATGGTTGATGTTCCAGAAGTGATTGCTAGATGTAATCTAAGGACTTGAAAAGTAACAGACAATATCTCTTTAGTTATTTGTGCTGCGAACTTAAAGAAGTTGACAGTGAAGAAATTTCACAGATGCGAAGAAGAGATTGACATCCACAACGAGTTCTTCCGACCGTATGAACTGAGTAGTTTTGATGATACCTTTTGCTTGGCTATGACGAGTTCAGCACGGTATGTTGTGAGTGCTACTGTAAGGATTTGGGGACTGTAGTTTGCCTAGTCACACAGGTGTGTCTTAGTTTACTGGCAATCTGTTCTGCAAGCCCGCTGGCTGGTTCAACCCCTGAATACCTCTTGTGGTTGGGAGCCTGCCTCTCTGTTGTTAGAACACTGGATTTAATTTCTTCCCTTTAATAAGTTGAAATCTTTCTCCCATTGGTCCTAGTTTGTCATTTGCAATAAACTCAATTTTTAAAATTGAACATCGGAGTTGAGAGCTAACATAATTAGCAGGAAAAAGCATAGTCTTTGGCACCGAAAGGCTGGGATAAGAGTCTTAGATCAGCCACTGCCTACCTGTGTTACTTTAAGAAAACTATCAAGCTTATCGAAGTCTCAGTTCCTTCATTCCATGTAGATAGGGGTGTGCGTGTGAAACCACACCCATATTCACACAAATACCAAGTGTTAGTGTAGTACCTAACACAGGTGGATGACTAATGGATGGTGACCGTCATTATATTACAGTTTTTATTGGACACAAGTCAAGTCCAGTTCCTCTTCTGTTATTACAACTCTTCAGACACTTGAGGAAGTGTGATTAATTTTTTTCAGAGTAAATAGCCTTCATTCTTTCATAACCCATGTGACATTGTTTTCAGACTTTCCATCCTGGTCTATCACCTTCGAACAAACTTTATTTTTCTGTGTCTCTGGTAGACTTTGGTGGGCCTTATCATTTAGAAAAATAATAAGACTACAATAAGAAAATTAGGCAAGCAAATCACTTCTTGATTATTATGTTTAAACTAAAGTTTACATTTTTGTATTTTAAATTTTCTTGAAATGTGACATATGAATGCCTAAGCTTAACATGGTACATGTAGAAACATATTTTATGGTTTTGTTCCTAGAAATTACTTTACATTTTGCTTCAATTTTAGATAGAAAATTTGGAATTTTTACTTGTGTGGTTTTCAACTAAATTTATTGAAGTTTAGCAATTTTAACCATAAGGTCATTGTCATCTCCAGAATTTTTCAATTCAGCAAAGGATGACTGAGGTTACATGTATCCGTAAGTACAGATATATACACTTGATTCCCTTTATTTGCAGGAATTATGTTCTATAAAGCTCCTGCAAACACTGAATTAGGAAACATGGAACCTTTGCTCCTAGAAGAATTACAGGGTTAGGTTTCTGTAAGGCTCTTGTTACAATGTGTCATCAACCATTCAATATGTAACCTTGTTTTCTGTGTTTCTGCTTAAAGATACTTTATTTAATATTGTCAGTTCATTCACATTGAACATACAGCCAACGGCATTATAACTTACTCCCAGAAGCCTGAGTGAGGCTTCTCTAGCACACTTATTTTCTCTATAACACACAACTTTCTCATGCTTAGAAACTCAAGACAGCTTCAACTAGCTTGGGAGCCATTCTAGCTAGTGAGATCACAAAAGTAAAAGCACAAACATATGAAAAGCATGGTACTGAATAGACTGTGAAAAGGATGCATGTCTACAGTATGAGAGCTAAAACAAGAAGGCAGAGCTCTGCCTCTGCTGGGAAACGAACATCGGGCTCCTCTAGTTCTTCACTGTTCGGCACGTGCCTGTGCCTGGGGTGGTCATGAAAGCTATGAGTATTGACTTGGGGTTACAAATAAATTTTAGTGAGTAAGCAAATTCTCAAATATGGAGTCCACAGATAATGAGGGTCAACTGTGTATGTTCAAAAGAAAGAAAGAAAAATTAAGCCACTTAAATTTTTAAAAGCACACAGTGAAATACCAATCCATAACAAAGAAGGAAATCTTATCATGAGCAACAGCATGGATGGACCTGGAGAACATTATGCTAAGTGAAAGAAGCCAGTCAGAGAAAAACAAGAACCGTATGATTTCCTCATGTGGAATCTTATGAAACAAAATGAACTAACAAGCAAAATAGAGGCAGGCTCATTGATAGAGAGCAGGCTGACAGCTGTCGGGAGGGTGTTGGGGTGCTGGGAGGGAGGGATTGAGTGAAAAGAAAAAACGCGTGGACACAGACATCAGCGTGGTGGTTACCAAACGTGGGGGAGGTGGATGAGGGTGTAAGGGAGATAAATGGTGATGGAAGGAGACTGGACTTGGGTGGTGAGCACATAGTATAGCTTACTGGTGATGTGCTGTGGAGTTGTGCACCCAAAACCTGTATAATTTTGTTAACCAGTGTCACCCCAATAAATTCAGTAAAAAGAAGAAAAATGTAAGTAGGAAAAAATTTTTAATTTTTATATTTGCCTATTAAAAAAACTATAAACACCTTCTAAAAATAAAATGTAATAAGATTCTGTGCAGCAAAAACACGAAACAAAACACTTTCAAATAGTTTAAGAGGCATTTTGTGTCGATTCGGTATTACTTTCTTTATCTTAACAAAATGTAACATTGACTCACACTTGGAACAGCATCCTTGCCAACGACTGTTGCCTTTCTGGCATCCAGTGAGGAGTTGGGTCTAGCAGTAATAGGTAGGCATTGCATAGTGAGGACATAGCTTTAACTCTTAGTAGGTGGTAAATTAAAGTTTCTATTTAAAGTGTTCCAGCAGGGTTCTAATGGATTAACCTTAGCCTGGTGAGGTAGACGCTGACACTTAATTCATACCACTGCCTGTTTGATCACCGTGTCAGCCTCCCTAGGTGGTGTAGTGTAATAAAAACATTGTCCACAAAACTGAGTGGCTTAGTGGTTTGTCATTGTTTTTATGAGTTTAATTTTATCTGAAAACTAATCATGATATACAACCAGAGGGTATACATCTTAGTAATTCAGATATCAACTCTGTACCAGTAAACAAAATCTTAAATTCATAACCACTGGGCTGCATAATCATGAAGAAAATTCACAGTGAGACTGATGACATTGAAGTTACCCAGTGTCGTTAGCTCATGGGGTTTTATGGGCCTGTTCACCTCAGCTCCCTGAGCATTCGGCTCAGAATACAAAATCAACTCTGTGCTTGTGTGCTCGCAGCTGTACACTTACTCTCGCCCACCCCTGTGTGTAGCTCTGGGGGCTAAGAAGGAATGTGTAAAAATGTGAATTGAATAGAAGCCAATATTCTCTGGATGGACAGTGATTCATATGGAATGTTTCTCTCCTCTTTCTTCAGTGACTTTATGCCTAAGACCGTTGGCATTGACCCAAGTCCATTCACTGTGCGCAAACCAGATGAAACTGGAAAGTCAGTATTGGGGTAAGATTTGCATACATGGATAGAATGACATTTTACTTATTTATTTCAGAGTGAAACTTTAAGGCTTCACATAAAATAACATAGCACTTGCAGTATATCCTCCACGCAAAACCAACAACGCAAGTCGCGTAAGTTGGGGCACAGCCCACTCGCCGCACCTGTACAGGGAGTTTATATCTAGCACCAGGGTCACCGAAGTGGTTCAGTGTGGAAATCGGAATTTATGGGAGTTTCAGCAACATGGGGCATTTTATTATTTTCAATTAGGAGTATCACAGATATAAAGGTAGCAGGTATTATGCACTGTGTCCTATAAATAGCTCAGTATCTTCTATTCCCCTCAACATAAAATACTTAGGTAAAAATTTATATTCACAGTATTTATTTTTTGTTTTATTTGTAGTATTTACCTTTAATTGCATCCTGAGGAAACATTAAAGCAGATATGCTCAGAGAGAGAGATTAATAGATTTTCTGTGTATTACTGTAACATGGTCTGGGGGGAGACTGTTAGGATATCCAGTAGTACAGGGAAGAAGACAAACCATGTTTACATCTTCGTGCTCAGAGACTGGAGTGAAATGTGTTGTGTTCTAGCATAAGAATCGCTGGTTCTGCCACTGACTTGAATAATCCCAGTGGTAAGGTTTCTCCTAGACCCTAACCAGAATCCCTGACCAACTGCAGACAGTGTCCCAATTGTGTTTAGGAGCATGTATGGGGTCCTAATTAGGTTTTAGCCACATGCAATTCATACAGTGGGATATATTTACTCTTTTCCAGACACACCATTGCTATGGCTTAACAAAGTGGCTTCAAATAGCGACATGTTAAGCTCTGGACCGGACGCGAAGGAATTTGAAAGAAAGGATCCTCAGGAGTTTAGAATTCAAGGATTTCCTAGGACAAGTGCATAAATGACCAGCTATATTAGTGTATGGCACAGAAATGCTATCAACTTTGAAATTTTTAGCTGCAGAAAGTCAGAGACTAATTTATTCTCTATAATATCTAACCCGTGGTCACAGAGTACGACATTTTCCTTTCCTAGAACGTTTCAGAATATTATATTTTAAGTCCCTTTGGATAATTTTTTCCCAAAGAATGAAGTCTTAAACATTTTTTATAAAAGCCAAAAATTATAACATATTTTCTCAATTAAAAAAAAACAATATTCTTACTACTCTCAAATTTGGAACTAAAATATAAGTAAATATTTTTATAAGTGTCGGTTCTTTCTGTTTGGTCTCCCTATCTATTTCCTACCATTAATTAGAAGCTATGTTCAGCAAATACAATTATTTACTAGTAATACAATAAATTTTAAAATTTAGCTCATGTTCACCAGTTGCTCATTACTCCGGCACAAATAATCAGCTGAAACTGTGATGGATAGAAACACAGAAGGGAAGGAAATATACATGGATTTGCCTCTTGACCTTTTTTTGAAGCTTTTACAAGTTACAGCTAATTTTACTAATATCTCAAAACGTATGGTCTTTTACTGTATCATAAATTTTCAAAATAATGATTTTAGTTACTGAGGAAAGGCCCAGTAAGACTTTTCTGCACTGGTTTACATGCACATGCAGGTTTATTTCCAAAATTTGTAACAGTTTAAATTCCTAGTAGGTCAGTACTTGTTATACATTGTAAAATGTTAAGATTTTCCGTTCAGCACAACTTGAACTCAGAAACTCGTTTTCTCATGGTCATGGTCTCATGCTCCACTAGGACTGAGGCCTTGGGGCAGAGTGATGATGCACAGTTGAGTGTTGAGGGTTCTGTTTAAAGGCGCTTCACCTTCATCTTTATCTTTCCAAAGAAACAAAAGCAATAGAGAAGAAGCTGTGTTGCAGCGGAAAACAGCAGCCAGCGCCCCGCCACCCCCGAGCGAGGAGGCTGTGTCCAGCAGCTCTGAGGACGACTCTGGGACCGACCGGGAAGACGAGGGCTCTGTCTCCCAGCGCTCCACTCCAGTGAAGATGACCGACATGGGAGACAGTGCCAAAGTGACCGAGGTGCCTGCGGGGCGAGGTGGGGGGAGCTTGTGTGGACCAGCATGAGGCTCTGGGGAATGATCTCTGAAACCCTACTTTCAGTTAAAGGGCTGAGAGCAAGAGAAGGCCGAGTTCTCCCATTCACACCATTCTGACGTGTGGTGCCCGGGGCCACTGCGGAGAGAAATCTGTTTAGCGCAGACAGACAAAAGGAAAGTGGCTTCATTTTGAAATAAAATTGGTGTTTGTTCCTGTGTATAACAATGAAATTCTTATTACTTTAGAATTGTTAAGAGAATTCTGTCCTTTGAGCAGCCCATCCACTTACAGGTTCATTTATTCCCTTGCTCAGCACGGTGTTGGAATGCAGGCTTTGGACCTGGGCCTCACAGCCTTTGCATGGCCCCGGTGCAGTTTGGTATTACCAACATATTACAGGGGGAAAAAAAGAGAAGTAAACAACAAAAGAACCAAACCAGCTTTGGGGGAGAAATTTGATTTCTAGAAATAGTGGGAAGTCGTTAGAAGTCAATATGACAGTAAAACGTGATGATACAAGAACTGAATCCATTATCCCAGGAGTTGGCCAACTACAATCAATCTGCCCAGTGCAGGCAGCTGTTTTTGTAAATAAACTTTCCTCAGCACCCAGCCATGCCTATTTGTTTATATGTATCTGTGGCTGTTTTTGTACTCTTAACAGCAGAATCAGATAGTAGCTGTAGAAATGGTATGACCCAAAGAACCTAAAATTTTTACTGTCTGGCCCTTTGCAGAAGCATTGCTAACTCTTGTAGTATACTCAAGCAACTAATAATTATTTAACAGTTTTTTACCCTAAAACAAATTATTTTGGTAGAAATAAAATGAAATTAAAAAAAAAACCATTAACTGAGAAGTTTAATGAACATAAGGTCTATCCAGAAAAAGTCCAGCCATTGTTAACATAAAGAGAACAGTTTGTGTGACATTGATATAACAAGAAGAGTGGACTGGAATGCACACGTGTGAACAATGACAGCCTCACTATACCTGTCAGTGGGGGCAGTAGACACCACTGAGTGAGCATGTGTACAGTGTGACAGTCACATTCAAAATGACTGAGCAAAGAGAGCAACAAATCTGCATCACGTTTTGTGTTAAGACAGTACATTCCTCCATAGAAACTATTCAGATAATCAGAAAGCCACAGTTACGGGCAGCTTCATCACAACAACATACCCACTCATGCATCACGTCTCATGCAGAGTTTTTGGCAAAACATCAAATCACCCAGGTGACTCAGCCCCTCTACAGCCCAGATTTGGCGCCCTGCAACTTCTGCCTTTTCCCAAAACTAAAATCACCTTTGAAAGGGAAGAAATTTCATACCATCAGTGAGATTCAGGAAAATATGACAGAGCAGCTAACGGCATTTGGGAGAACTGTGTGAGGTCCCAAGGTGCCTACTTTGAAGGGGACTGAGGTGTCATTGTCCTGTGTACAGTGTTTCTTGTACCTTGTGTCTTCTTCAATAAATGTCTCTTTTTCAGATTACATGGCTGGACACTTTCTGGACAGACTGCATAGATTTAAGAAACATTGTGACTTCTTTTGTGGAAAAATTCACAGATTCATTGTCTTCACTTCTGGAAATAATTAATATGCTAGATATCTAAAAATTCTTCCTGGTTCCTTTTTTTTTAAACCGCAGAACATGGTCCAGCCCATGAAAGAAGTATATGGAATTAACCTCTTTGATGGCCTCTCAGAAGACGATCTCTCTGTTTATTCCAGGTAAACTACTACATAGAGGTTGAGACAAAATGCCAATGTCTTATTACAATAACTTATATCTAGTTTAACTTTTCAAAAATTAAAATAGTCATACAGAAGGAAATGAATTCTACCTGGAATACAGTAGTAGCATTTAGAAGGTCAAATTCAGAAACACTGACTTACATTTGGAGGTAAAAGGCCTGTTGCCTGAGACTCTTGGTGCCTCTCATGATTAAAATCTCTGATGCAGACCTGTATTTGTACCACTTGCATATAAGCTGCAGACTTAAGCACCAACACACTCCGCAGTATCGGATCCTCAAGACGGGCACAGACAAACCCGAGATATTGCCCACCGAGGACCGTCCTGCAGTCACTTTAGCTCCGGGCTGCTGGTCTGGTGGGAGTGGAGTCTGAAGAGAAAAGGGGAGCCACGATGTTAGGTGCCCATTCACAATGCTGAAGACCTGCGAGAGGCAGCTCTAACGGAAAGGAGAGGGCCCACCGAAAGCCGTACCCTGAAACCACAGACATGATTTTCTTGTTTATGTGTGCTTTTCTGAGACTTGTAGTTACCAGATTCACAACAGAATCTCTCACCTAGAAATCCTGAAGAAACTGATGAGACCACTGTAAATACTCCCTCAGCCAAATACATGCATTGAGAAGACAATTATTTTTTCACTGTTTCCATATAATTTTATTAGCGGTTATTATGCCAAAATCCACATTTACAGGATCCAAAGGACTGTCTTAGAAAATTCTAAAGCATTTGTAATTAGACTTTAACAGTAAGATAGAACATATTCTCATTATAGTACAGCCCTTAAAAAGTGAAGGATAATAGAGAATTAAGGACAATTCTGTCAAACTGGACATCACCTGTGTGCACCATTCCCCTTAAAGCCAAGTTCCGTGAAAGTATAATATAGTTCTATGAATGTGAATTTCAGTGGCAAGCATCATTGGCTTTCAAACAACTGACACTAAAGGAATTTCCAATCAAAATGCAAGTGTGGTGGCTTTCATTATAGAGTCATGATAATTCTATAATGAGGCCTTTCATTCGTATAAGGTTGTGTATGTAAACACTGTAATATAAATGCGCACTGATCATCCGTTCTTTTTTAAGGAGGGTATTTTTCATGTATAGAATTTGTCATACTGGACATTGCCACCTTTCTTACTTCGAACTAGTAAGATCTGCGATATAATATGTAAAATATAAAAATGCACACTATGTCTTGACTGCAGAAGCACTGGTGTGACTGCATCCCTGTCTGCCAGAACCCAGGTTGGTCGTGCAGAACTCAGCCACGCCCTCCTCCCCCGTGGACACAAAGACTTGCAGTCACTTCTTCATCACATTGTCACAACAGTGCAGCTACACTCTTTATTAGTTGAAGTGGGCCTTGGTAAGGAGCGTGGGCTGGAAGAATGAACTATCTGGGGTTAGTGACTGAGTAATATGACTTCGTTTGTTGCAGAGGGCCTGAGTGGACATGTCAAGGACTGACATTTTGGCTCATGTTAATTAAGCTAAAAGTTGCTTCAGGCATGACTTTCACCTCGAGCCTTTTTAGCTCCGACTGCCCCTGAGGGCCCTCCTCCAGTTCTCCCACTTTGGGGAGTGAGATAGCTTGTTCAGCCACAGCAGCCCTGGGGAACAGTCTAAGAAGGGTGCAAGGGCGGGCCTGTAGGAAAGGGACTGCTGCAGGGCAGGAGGGACCCATGTCCTGGAATAAGATTCTGTGTTTGCCATTACGAAGATCAACAGGTCTGCCTCTGCAGGGTACAACACTTCAGTGTTTTATCTGTTCCTGAGACAACTCTGTAGTAGTCTGAAGATGTCGTTATCCCTCTTTATAGGCTGAGAGCACAGAAAGAGCCATTCAGTGACTTACCCTGGAGACCTCTACCACGTTTCTTGGGTATCTGTGATCTTAGACTGTGCCATTCTCTTCTTTCTCTTGATAATATCAGCTGCCTCTGCTTATCATGCAGACCTGGGGGGAAGGGGTGAAACAGGGGCCTGGCCATCTCTTCCTCTCTCTATAAATAGCCCCATCCTGTGGTCAGATGCCCCCCCATTGGCAGTTGCGGTGTCTCCCCTCTCCATCTGTCATGGGCATCGCTAGAGGCAGAGGAAGCCTTCGTCCATCATATCTGGGCATTGGGTAGCTGTGCTCGGGGTGGCCAAGGATGTTCAGGGACTGATTGGGACCCCCTCTTGCCCAGGCTAGGTCCTGGGGCTCTCTTCATGGCTCCTCTGATCCAGAGAGCAGAGCTTCAAGGGCAGGGCGAGAGCCCATGTAGTTCTGCCCTATATTGTGAAATGCCCTCTCACATGCTGTTCTGTACCCAGTTGGCTAGACTCACGAAAGTTTGTGCGTGTAAACATGGTGCCCTCTCCTGGTTTGCCTGTCACAGCTGCCACCTGGGCTGCCTCACCGCATCGTGGGGAGGGAGTCGATGCAGCTAGAACTGGCTTCTGCAGCCTGTCTTCCAGCTTCCTGTTCTCCTGCCTGTTTTTCCTGTGCTGACCCTCAACCACCTTCAGACTCCTGAAGATTTCTTGGTTTTATTGTTTTGTTCTAATTGCCGAGCCCTATTCTCTGTACCTCCCTTTGCTTTCAGGTTTTCTGATATTTTTTGTGTGCTATCTTGACCACACCCAGAAGTTTACTTCCTCAAAGCATCAGCTCCCTGCCAAATTTTTTTTTAATTCTGACCATGACCATGCAAATGATTTGGTAAATTTAAAGTTCTGTGCAAATATTAGATGTTATATGACGGTCTTTTAAAAAATGCATTAAAAATGTTCACTTGGTGAAGATAAATTGGATAACAGTAAGCTATTTATTTTAGTTTTTTGGTAGCACCATAATGATTTAATAATTGGTAGTTTCTGTAACACTTTGCTTGACCTTTAAAAAAGCTAATTAAAAAATGAATTACAAAAAAGTCCATAGTCATCAAAAGAAACTTTTAAGTAGTAGAACGGTGAAAAGGAAGCTGCCGGCCACACTTCAGACAGGTCTGCTTTTGAGAAATAAGCTGGTGGCCCTCCGCCCGTCACAGGTGTCCTCTTACCCTGCCGACAGGGCCTGGGTGATTCTCTTTGGCTCTGAGATTTAAGACTGCCTTAGTGTTGTCCCAGCCTTCTCTAAGGAGGGGTGGTATACAGTGGTGCTCGGTGGGTGGTCTCCTCAGCCTCTTGTGGTTGAAAGTACTCTTTGGAGTGACTGGATTATACTCAGGGATTCTTGTGGTCCTAAGGAAACTGAGTCCATGTCTTAGGTTCTCGGCAGCATCCCTGCTTCCGGAGGTGGGTCCCTTGCCTGATCCTGCCCTGTCCTTGCCCTTTGTCTCACTACAAACATCTCCCTTAGTGTTTCCCCACGTTTCCTGCTGAAGTCACCTGTGGATGTGTGAGGCCCTGAAAGATCACCTGTTCGGCTTCAGGAAGCCAAAATGTTCAGGTTTTTTATTGTATTTAAACAAACAAATGCAATAAGTACACATTTCATGTCATTGTTATAGCTATGGTTCTGACCTACGTTTTAAGCTAAATCCCTCCTCCTTTACTTCTCACCAACCCACTCTAAAATTGGGCAACCATTTATAAGTAAAGTCTTGTGGTGCATAGGGTGCTGTATTTTGCCGTGTATATGCACACTCTTTGCCCAAATTTTTGAGGGAGAAATGAGGATGTGCATTATATATGGGTAGTACTAATTCCACATCTACATGAATGTTTTTAACTCTTTTATTTATGCTTATGCATTAAAAGTGCAACTCTAAAAAGCAGTAATGATGTCCATTTTCAAAATAATACCCTGGAATAGCATCAGTTTTATTTCTGAGTATAAATAAAAAAAATGAATTAAAAAACTAAAATGAAAGATATCGTTCCTGGAAGTTTGGGCCCAAAATGTGGGTGTGCAGTATACACAGGAGCACATTATACATGGCAGGATGTGGTGTTGAAAGCGCATTCCATTGTGTATGATCTGCTGAACTCGTTGCAAGTAGTTTCCTCTGCAGCTCACTCCTGTCTGTTGTGATCTGTAGATTCGTTCAGCTGGGTCAGAGTCAACACAAACCAGACAAGAGCAGCCAGCAGCTCTGTTCCAGGTGCCCAGATGGAGTTATAAAACTGTGAGTACTAGACTAGACCTTTACAAAAAACACTTGCAGCCATGCCATTCCTCATGTTTTTTTTTTTTTTTAAACTTTGTAAGAAAAATGTTATCTTGTCACCACATCAGTATAAGCACTAAGGCATCCCCTCCTGGTACCTTATCCAAGGCAGACTGCGTAGCTGTGGGGCGGGGAAGAGATTGGCAGCCCTGCCTGTGCTTGCAGTGCACCCTGCGGAGGTGGGATTGGGGTCGAAGGAGGCTTCTCTCCCCTGCGTAGAGGTGGGATGACAAACCAGCTCTGACCCTGCAGACAGGCTCTTCAAGTTCAATGTAAGACCCTTGAGGGCAGGAATGGGCTGGTCTCTTCTAACTGTGCATCCTCACCAGTTCTTGTAACTTGCTGTAAATTAAGCAGGCATTTAGTAAATTCCTGAACAGGACTGGTGTCGTATCCTGAAACGCAGCTCTACCACTTCTTGGTTTGTTTGTTTTTACCGTGAGCAAGTAACTTAAGCCTTGTGTGGCCCAGTGTGCTCATCTGCAAAATGGGACAATAATCACACCTGCTTTGTAGGAGGGCAGTAGGCTTAAGTGAAGTAATACAAAGTGCTTAGAACAGTGTCTGGAAAAAGTTCTCAATAAATGTGATCATTGCCATCATCATCATCATCATCATTTTCTTCATATTCGTTGTGATTCTCTGCTCATTGGGACCAAACAAAGCAAAGCTTGTGGCCAGGAGAGGCTCTCCGATGCACATGCGCTCAGTTGAGTTTCTTGTAGACAGCGGGTCGGTGGGAGATTAAAGGAGGTGGTGTGTAGCAGGTGTTTAGATCAGTGTCTGGCACAGAGCTGGCATTTGGTAAAGGCTCCCTTCCCTTTTCTTGACCGACTTCATTAGTCAGTAAACTGTTCGATGGACACTGATTGCCTAACCTCACTGTGCACTACCTCTGCGCATTCCTGACTGATGGCTTACAGGCTGTTGCAGTAAACCAGGGAAAGACTGGTGCCTTACAGGGTAGTGGCTGGGAGGATTTGGGAAATATTTAGGAGGCGAAATGGGCAGGACCTGGATACTGACTCATCTTGGAGGAGGAGGAAGGGGGCCGTATCAAGGATAACCCTTAGGTGTTTTGGTTTGTGTAACAGGTTTCATTGATTCATTCACTGATTCATTGATTCATTGAGCAGATAGGTATTGTGTGTCCCTGTGTTAGGAGCATTTGAAGCTGCCATTTACCAAGGGAAGGAGCACTACAGAGGATCCAGTTTGCCTTTAAAGTAGCATCGAAGTGGCCAATTTAGGAAGCAGTTGAGTCAGCTGATTTGGAATTCAGAAGAGAGCCTTCTGGGGACATAAATGCACTTGGGTGATGATTAAAGCCACTGGCTAAAGAGGAGACCACCTCGGGAAAGGGAGTCAGATGAGAAGAGAGCTACAGCTGTGTTGAGGGGTCTGCTCTCGTAGCTGAGACGGAGAGAAACTCCAAGGGAGGCACAGAGGGCCGGGCAAGGAGAGGAGGGAAGCCGAGGCAGTGCTTTATCACGGCCTTCAAAGTGGTCCTTTGTCCCTTCTTTTTCTCCCTGTCACTAAAGCACACAAACTCATTAATTTAGAAGCAGTTTTTCTTTCTTATGTCTTATTAGCATGTGGAAGTATGGGCTCCCAAATGAATTGGAATATTATGTGGCCAAAGAAGGAGAGTATTCGAATGTATTAGTAAAATAAGAGACTCTGTCAACCAAATTGTATTACACAAATTGAGTATTCCATTAAAATAGTATGGTACAACTTAGGAGAAGGTGATGAAATTCATATAGCATACAAAATAAAAGAAAAATGTTTTCCTATTTTCTTTAACATCGGGACGACTTTGATGCACAATGGATCTTGCAGTTATTACTTTTAAGTTCTTTTCTTAAAATATTTAGTACTTGCTTTTCTGAGTTCTAACACATATGAAAATCACATGGATCTAGGTTTTTTTAACCTTTCCAGTTAATTAGTAAAGAATCTAACATGAGTCGTTTTTTGCACAACATCTTCAGCAGGATAACAAAGAGCCTGGTAGGCTCTGCATTATGTTGTCATGGCAACTGCCCAAGAGTGGTATTTGTGTGTGTGTCTGTGTTTGTGCATTGGTGTGCACTCAAAAATGGAAACTCTGTATCTGGGTTCTTAAAATACCCACAATGCAGTTTTACATTTCTGAAGCTCTGACAAAACCAAGAGAATTTTGATTTATGTGAGATTATCAAAATTCTCATCTAGTTATATTTTAGGTTCTAGTAGATTTTAAAGTGGTAGTAAGTTTATTTTAAGTTTGTATCCATATGTATCTACTCATCTCTGGATAATTCATAATGTGACCAAGTTTTCTTGCAATCATGAGGCAACCAATGTTTCTTTTCTAAATATGCGGTAAATACAACCCCAGAGGTGCAGGCACCTGGATGGGGGAGCTGGACACTTCTGCCCAGGGTCTGGCTTGTGGTAAATACAACCCCAGAGGTGCAGACACGTGGATGGGGAGCTGGACACTCCTGCCCAGGGTCTGGCAGGACATTTTCTAGAGGTGAGTGTTAAACCCAGACCTGCTGAGGTCTGTGCTGTCGGCACACGTAGAGCTGCATTTTGTTTGAGCGGTCCCTCGCTGTGACTCACAGCACTTCCCAAGTGGGCGGGTGGTGACCAGGGACAAGGAACCTCAGCCAGAATTTACTGAGCACTCAGTGTGGCATGGGCACCGTTCTACATACCTTAGCCCCCTTCACTCCATTCCCACAGTGACCCCGTGGAGCGCATCTCACTGTCACCTTTCTTCTACAGATGGGAAACCGGGGCGCAGAGAAGTGTGTACTTGCCCGAGGTCAGACAGCTGCCCGGGTCCAAACTGGACAGGCTGGCTCACCATTGCTAAGCTCCAATTGCCCAGGGATGCCCCTGCTTCTATAACGACAGTGGTAGAAATTCTTTATCATTATTGTGAACATTCTTCCCTCTGATTCTCTGCCATGATCTCTATGCAGACATAATATTTCTTCTCTGTTGATCTTGAATTAAAAAAAAATTCTAAGCTAATATACCCTATTCTTTTCCCAGGACCCAGTCTGTTGTCCCGAATGAGGACGTGTGTCCTGGGCAGGCACGCCCTGCCCAACTCATGGCGTGGCGCAGAGACTGTTTGCCCGTCAGCAGAACAGCATTGCTGCTGTTCAGGGCTTTTGCTCCCCTACTGGGTTATAGGGCATAAGTTCTTAGAGGGCAGCCTGTCTTTGTGTCTCCCGTGCCCCCCAGAGTAGCACCTGAAACTGAGGACTCAGTAAATACTTGCTGAAATGGACTGAATCTCACCTCACCCCAGTCCCTTCCATGGTGGTCAGAGGTCCCCTGAGCATCCCTAGAAGCCCCCCTTACCCAGTGTCTCCCTGGTTTTTGGCCATCCTCCCAGTGGCTCTGTGCTGCACCCCCACCCCTGCCAATGCCGAACATTCCCCAGTTCTGCCCCTGTGCTGTTTTCTGCTCACAAGCCCTCCCTGCACCCTCCTGTTTCTTGTTGTTGTTGTTGTTCTCCCACTACTGCCTTCTGATAAAAGAAAAAAATGAGCACACCAAGGTTTTAGCTTTTTTTCCTTGTTCTATCCTGCTTCCACTTGCACCTGTGAGCAAATGCGGGGTGCCGTGCAAGGGCAGGTGGGGCCAACCTGTTCTCATTTTACACTCCTACCAGTTCTCTGGGAGTTTTAAACTAAGCAACAAATGCCAATCAGTGCGTATGAAAAAGAACATGAGCACATATATTGTTAGTGTCTGCTATTCTATGGCTCATCTATTCCAGGAATATGTCTCAGTCATTTAGAAATTACCTCTAAGAAATGGTTCAAAATATAACACATAGAGTTTGAATAAATAGTGTCTAATTTAGGATTTCTCCAGTTCAGGATGAGCTGAAATATAAGGTAAATAAGTACGTTTTAGGACCATGCGGTCAAATTTGTTCCTTAAGTGCATCCTATAAGAAGCCTTTACTGACCTTAGAATGAACGCCCCTGGTTACGAGCTTCTGTCAGGGAAGTGTTTCACAAATCAGAGGGTACTCTTGCACAGTCAGAATTAGCACAACTTTTTACACTAAGGAGAGGAGTGTGACACAATGGCCATGCTTAGC
Source organism: Carollia perspicillata (assembly GCA_004027735.1). Taxonomy (NCBI): domain Eukaryota; kingdom Metazoa; phylum Chordata; class Mammalia; order Chiroptera; family Phyllostomidae; genus Carollia; species Carollia perspicillata. The sequence goes on from PVKM010004129.1 coordinate 24,438, forward strand.
TCTACTTTGTTTCCTTTTCACAATATTGTTTTCAGTCACGTGCTGCCCCTGCAGGAGTCGCAGTGGGAGTCCCCCCCCACCCCACTCATTTCATCGAGTCCTCTGCAGATGATGCTCCGGTCTCTGTGCTGCAGGCCAAGTGGTTTCCACCGTAATGGGTAACCACTCTTGTTATCTTTCCCAAACACCGGGGAGCACAGTTTTTAAAGGCTTAAGGATTAGAGAGCAGTGGGAGGCTAGGATCAATGATTAATCAGCTAATTCCCTCCACAGGCGGGAGATGATGATAGGAGACATCTCCGCAGCCCAAGGAGGCTGTGACCTCCTCTCCCCCAGAAGTCACCTCCACAGTCTTGCTTGCTTTTCTCATTCTGGCCTTTACTTTTCTCTCTTTTTCTTTAACCCTCTCTGGCTTTTCCTGTATATCTTTTTAAAAATTTATTTATTTATTTATTTATTTATATATTTATTTATGGAGAAAGTGGGTGAGAAAGAGAGGGAACATAATATGCAAGAGGTACATCAGTCTGTTCCCTCACACATGCCCCCAACTGGGGACCTGGCCTGCAACCCAGGCATGTGCCCTGGGAATCGAACCAGCAACCTTTCAGTCTGCAGGCTGGTGCTCAAACCACGGAGCCATACCAGCCAGGGCTCCTGTATATCTTTTCTATTTCTAAATTAGCTTGTTCTGTCTCGCCTCTTCCCCCGCCCCCTGCCCATTTCTTTTACTTTCGTTTTTCTGTCCTTTCTCCCTCACCATCCTCTCTCCATTCCCTCTAGGGCACATTTTAAAATACAGTAGCCTCTCCAAAACACAAGTTTCCTTCATGTATTCCAGGACAATGCTTTTCAGGCTGTAATTCTTGACTCCTTAGTGGGTCAGGAAATTAGTAGGCCTCACACAGGGAAATGCAATAAAACTGAACTGAGTCCAATAGAAAGTTTCAGTGCATGGCGTATAGTATGGTTAAGTCTTAGTTCATGAGAATTTGCTTCTGTGCATAAATGTAGATTCATCAGTACACACAAATAAATATGTGTGTGCCGATTTGCCATGCAAAGTGCCTTCTTTACTATGGGTGGCAGTCACAGGTGTCACAGGTGGGCATAGGTAGCCATGTTCTTGGTGATCGCAAACAGTGAATTGAACCAAACACACAGGGTTTATAGCAGAAAGAGAGAGTGCAGATTTATTTAGCAATAGTACACTCCACAGAACATGGGAGTGGGTCAGCTCTGAGCAGAGATTGGCCCTTAGTGGCTGGAGGGATTCCATTCTTATAGGGCAGATCTTTCCTGGCTAGTTTTGGTGGGCTTTTATTGTGCATGTACAAATAGTTATATTACTTTTATGCTACTGTTCATGTGGTCTCCCATGATTTTCCTTGATTGTGGGAGAGGGGTCCCACAATGCTAATTTATTATAATGCTATTATAATGAACAGCATCATGTAGCATCTTCTGTGCGGGTGCAATCATGATTCACCACAATTTAGCACTTTTCCAGAAAGCGAGAACAACTGGTCTTAGAACAGGGTCTCTGTCCTATATGGATGTCCTTTATCTTAGCCCTGAGGCACTGTGGGAGTTTCCCCACTCCTGACTGTCTCCTGCCTCAATATGATTGCACCTCTTCTGGAATCACGTGAATTAAAAACTCAGCTCCATTGCTGGTCTCTAGGCACTTAATAAATGCTCGTTGATTGAATGAAAGTTTGTGTAATTCCTGTGGAAATAATTAGAAAAGGAGAAGAGATAGGTCAGGAAGAAAAGGGGACAGGAAGAGGTGACAGAGGTTTCTGCGCTATATCCATTGTAGGTAAAGTAAGCGTAGGCCCTAGAAAACACATTCTTCTTACTTAGACCTAATTGAGAGCTGGGATGAGCATGCAAGGAAAGGACGTAGCAGGAAGCAACAGCTGAAAGTCAAAATGGACAAGCTATTACATAGAGTGGATGCCTCTTTGTTTGAATATCATCTACAAAAGCATCTGCATACTGTTAAACAAGGTAAGTTTAATGGAACAGTAGATTTGTTGAAACTTTCAGGGAGGGCTATCCTGCCAGGTTTCTAGCATGTGAGGAATAATAAATGTAAATTTAATTGTGGGTGCTTGTGTTACTAAGGTATCTAAAATGACTTTCATGTATTTTTAATTAAATGTATTGCCTGTTTTATTTTGGTGGCTACAAAGCATACTATTTATGGAAGTTTCACAGGAGGTCTTAAGTACCCACCTCCCTTAACATGGGTTTGTTGTTGTTGTTGTTGTTTGAGGAATGTAGGTCTCTATAAGGGAAGGTATAACTGGTAAGAGGCACTAAATGACAGACATTGAGTGCTCCTCACTGTGTGCCAGGTTAAGTGCTCACAGTGCACAGCTGAATGATATAGAGCCCCTGCCCTACACCTGAGGGTGTACCTTGTCAGGTTTACATTGTCATTATTCCAGGTGGTGGAGAGGTATGAAGGTGTTAGCAGAGGAGGCTGTGGGACTACAGGGAAGGATACAAGTCAGAGATTCCTGGGCAGAGGTAAATTCTAAGGGACAGATGCAGTTATCTGACTGAAAGATAAGAGGGCATAGGGCAGAAGCTCCGGACACCACTTTTGGAGACACATATATAATAATTCTGTGTATCTAATGCCGGGGAATAATCAAGGAAGAGGCAAGAGACACAGACAGTAGGAACAGGATCAGGAGGAGATGCTGAGTGAGGGAGAGTGACCGTTATTTTATTAAAAGCCCGTTTTAATCAGGGGAGTGATAGGCCTGTATTTGCATTTTAGAAAGGTCACTCTGGAATCAGCGTGGAGAATGGATTGGAGGCAGGGAGATAAACAACATATCTGTTGGAAAGAGGGCAAACTCTGATTGGAGTACCACGGGCAATTGAAATAAAGAAGGGGGTTATTTTGTAAAAGTAGAATTGTAGGGCTTGGTGAGACTTGGTGGTGGATTAGTTGTGAGGAACACGAGAGGCAGCAGCTTTCTTGCTTGGGTAACAAGATGCGGTGGCGGGTCCCCAGGATTGGGAATGCATGACAGACCAGATCTGGGGGCCCAAGTGGTTTTTTGTGACAACATGGGACATCCACGATGATTTTCTGGAGCCAAAGAGGTTTTAGATTAAACAGATTCAGTAATTTGGGTTTTTTTCTGCTCTTGATTTAAAAAGCAAGTAAAATTTCTTAACTTCCGAAGGGGTCCAGGTTAAATAGATTACTTTGTACTTAGAAATTTCTTGGAGATTTGTGGTCACATTGAAGGGGAAAACAATCTTCATTACCGATAAAGAGGAAGAATTTATTATGGTGTTCAGTGTATTTTTAGCTCATAAAACACTGCCTTGTTTTTTACACGAGCAAGCAGGTTAATTCTGTGGGAACACATCTGGGTATCTGATATGACCATGTGAGGGGTATTACTCATGGGTTTTCTTAACTGTGTATGCAAGAATCACATTTTGTAACCGTTTAACCTTTTGATATTTTGCTGTTTTACCCAATTATCGTCCATTTGTGTGCGGGAGCTGAGTGGGAAGGCTGGGGGCAAGCGGAATGGCCGCAGAGCCTGGGCTGCGTCACCGTGGCTTCCTGACAGCCGTTTCTTGTGCACAGCGAAGGTGTCTGCCCAGGAATGATGTGTTCTTTGCTCTCTTCTTTGACTATAAATGAGAAATCTTTTCAGCTAAGATAGATTTTTGGTTGAAATGAAAGAAACAATTTAATTTTATATTTAAGCGTAGCTTTACTATCCTATGTGTGACTTAGAACCCCTTGGGGCTTTTACACATGGTTTTGAAAATAAAGTACAGATCCTATTAAGTCCTAATTGTGTTTAAAATTCACCAAGTCATTCAAATGCTATATAAGTAATTTTTCATGTTTAATATTATAATGTTGCTATCTATTTTCCTTATGGTTTCATAAAAAAATTAGAGAAATACCACCATGGAAATTAATCGTGATATGTCTTCATAATGAAATGGTTGCTCACATTCTGTCGTCTGCCATCCCTCCCAGTTCTAGGGGCACAGAAAGCCCTTGGTAAATAGAACCCTCCATGTTCTATTTTTAATCTGAAATAAAAAACGACTATGAGTTACTTGAGGCCAGGGCTCATCTGCCTTTGTATCCCCGGGCTGCAGCACAGTATCTGGTATAGAGAAAGCACTGAACATGAGTTACAGATGAGGAGTACCTGACATTCAGTATTTTTACCTCTTTTAAGGATATCATGCAAAATTAAATGTGAGGCGGTGAGGGAAATGCCAAGATGAACAAACTAAGGCAAATGGCAAGGAAAATGACAAATGTTTGTTCGGTGTTTGTTTCACTATAGTTTCTTTTCAGGTGTAGATGTAACAACTCAGAGTTCTTGGCAGGTATCTCGGGATTTTTCAGTTGACAAGCTGCTGCTGACCTTATTAATTTATACATTATGTTAGTAGGATGGGCTAAAGTTACGATCATGATTTTTAAAGTTAAATTCAAATGTTGTTCCTGCTTTTTTGAAATATAATTGACGCAACATGTTAGGTGTAAGGTGTACAGTGTGACAATTTGATATGTGCATGCAGAATGATTGCCACAGGAAAGTCAGTCAACACCTCCATCCCCTCACATAGTGTGTGTGTGTGTGTGTGTGGTGAGAACTTTCAATATCTACTCCCTTGGCAGCTTCCAAAGATACGACACAATATTACTAACTATAGTCGCCATGCTGTGCATTCTATCCCCAGAACTTGTCACTGGAAATTTGTATCTTTTGGCCACCTTCACCCATTTTCACCACCTGCCACCCCTGCCTCTGGCATCCAGCAAGCTGCTCTTCATTCCTATGAGTTCGGGTTTTTGTTTTGTTTTTATTTCTACATATTAGTGAGATCATACAGTATTTTTCTTTCTCTGTATGACCTAGTGCACTTAGTATAATGCCCTCAAGGTCCCTCCACGTTGCAAATGGCAAGGTTTCCTTCTTTCTTATGGCTGTGCATCTGTAGACACGTACGTCGCTTCCACGTCTTGGCTACGGTGAGTAATGCCATAATGAACATGTGCACATATCTTTTCAAGTTGGTGTTTTTGTTTCCTTTGGGCAAAAGCCCAGAATTGGTATTGCTGAGTCATAAGATAGTTCTATTTTTAATTTCTCGAGGAACCTATAGTTTACCTTAGTCGCTATACCAGTTCACATTTCCATCAACAGTGTACAAGGGTACCTGCCCTTCTCTCCACATCCGAGCCAGCGCTTCTTATCTCTTGTCTTTTCCATAATAGCTGTTCTGTTAATTAATAGATTAATGTGCTTTTGATTTGCATTTCCCTGATCCTTAGTGATGCTGAGCACCTTTTCATGTTCCTGTTAACCATTTATATGTCTTATTTGGAAAAAGGTCTCTTCAAGTCCTTTGCCCATTTTTAATTGGATGATATGGTTTTTGCTACAAGCAGTATGAGTTCTTTATATATTTTGGATATTAACCCCTTACCAAATAAGGGGTTTGCAAATATTTTCTCCCATTCTGTAGGTTGCTTTTTCATTTTGTTGATCATTTCTTTTGCTGCACAGAAGCTTTTCAGTTTGATATAGTCTTCTTTGTTTATTTTTGCTTTTGTTGCTTGTAATTTTGGTATTGTATCCATAAAGTCATTGCCAAGCCCAGGTTCCAGGAGCTTTTCCCTTGTGTTTTCTTTAAGGAGTTTTATGGTGTAACATTTATTTTGAGTTAATTTTTGTGTGTGGTGGAAGTTAGGGAAACATTTTCATTCTTTTATGTGTGTTTCCCTAGCACCATTTATTGCCAATATGATCTTTTCTCTGTTGCTTCCCTTGTAAAATATTATTTGCTCATATACATATGGGTTTAATTCTGGGTTCTCAATTTTGTTGCATTAGTCTATGTACAGTGTTTATGCTAGTACCATAGTGTTTTGATTATTATAGCTCTATAATATAGTTCAAAATAAGGAAGTGGGATGCCTCCAGTTTTTTTCTTCTTTCACAGGCTTGCTTTGGCTATTCAGAGCTTCCATACATATTTTAGGATTATTTGTCCCATTTCTGTAAAAAATGCCATTGGAATCTTGATAGAGATTGGAATTAATAGATTACTTTTGGTAGTGTGGACTTTTTAACAGTATTAATTCTTCCAGTTTGTGAACACAGGATATGTTTCCATTGATTTATGTCTACCTCAATTTCTTTCATCAGTGTCATATAGTTTTTATTATATAGATCTTTCACATTTTTATTTAATTTATTTCTAAGTACTTTATTTATTGATTGATTTGTGTATGTTGAACCATCTTTGCATCCCGGGAATGAATGACAATTATTATGGTGTACGATCCCTTTAATGTTCTGTTGACTTTGGTTTGCTAGTATTTTGTTGAGAATTTTTGCATGTATATTTATTAAAGATATTGACCTGTACTTTTCTTTTCTTGTAATGTTCTTACCTGGTTTTGGTATCAGGATAATGCTGGTGTCATAAAATAATTTTTATGAAGAGTTTGGGAAAGATTTGTGTTCTCCTTTAAATCTTTGTTAGAATTATCAGTGAAATCATCTGGTCCTCAGCTTTTCTCTGTTGGGAGGTTTTATTATTATTATTTTAATTAAATCTCCTTACTCCTTAGTAGTCTGTTTAGATTTATTTCTATTTCTTTATGATTCAGCCTTGGTTGGTTATGTGTTTTTAGATACTTACCCAGTTCTTCTAGGTTGTCTAGTTTGTTGGTATATAGTTGTTCACTGTTGTCTCTTACTATCTTTGTATATCTGTGGTATCAGTTGTAATGTCTCCTCTTTATAATTTTATTGAATTGGGTTCTCTGTCTATTTTTCCTGTTTAGTCTAGCTAAAAGTTTATCTATTTTGTATATCTTTTCAAAGAACCAACCTTTGGCTTATTAATGTTTTTGTTATTTTTGAATTTTCTATTTTATTATTTCTGCTTTAATCTTTATTATTTTCTTTCTTCTGCTAACTCGTAGCTTTGTTTGTTCTTCTTTTTTTAGTTTCTTGAGATGTAAGCTTAGGTTGTTTATTTGAGATCTTTCTTTTTTCTCAGTGAGTGTTATCTCTATAAACTTCCCAGTTAAAACTGAATTTGCTGCATCCCGTAAGTTTTGTTATGTTGTGTGTCTATTCTCATTTGTTTTAAGATTCTTTTTACTTCTCATTTAATTTTTCCTTTGCTCCATTGGTTGTTCAAGAGTGTGTTGTTTAATTAATGTGTGTTTGTGAATTTTCCAGCTTTCATCCTGTTATTAATTTCTAGTTTCCTTCCTTTGTGGTTGGAAAAGATACTTGGTATGATTTCAGTGTTCTTGAATTTGTTGAGTCTTGTTTTGTGGCCTAAATATGATCTATTCTTGAAAATGTTCCATGTGTGCTTAGAAAGAATGTGCCTTCTTCTGCTGTTGGATGGAGTGTCTGTTAGGTTTGTGTGCTCTAGCGTTGCTCAAGTCTTCTGCTTCGTCAGTGGGTCTCTCTCTGGATGATCTGTCCATCCACTGTTGAGAGTGGGCTGTCCAGGTCCCCAACCGTTATCGTATTACAGAGAATTTCTCCCTCACTTCCAGTGTCAGTGTTTGCTTTATACATGTAGGTGCTCTGATGTTGAGTGCATAAATATTTACAATTGTCACTTCTTCTTGGTGGATTGACCTTTTTCTCATTATGTAATGACTTTGTTCTTTGACCATTTTTGTCTGATGTAAGTATAGCTACCCCTACTTTCTTTTGGTTATCCTTTGCTTCTAATAACTTCTCTCAGTCCCTTCACTGTCAGTGTGTGTGTGTCCTTAAAGGTAAAATTAATTTGTTGTAGGCAACATAGCATCTTTGGTTCTTGTTTTCCACTCTGTTCAGTCACTCTGTCTTTTAATTGGAGAATCTAATCCATTTATGTGTAAAGAAATTATTAATAAGTAAGGACTTCCTGTTGCCATTTTGTTCATTGCTTTCTGTTTTGTAGATCCTGTAATTCCTGCTTCTTCTCCTGCTGTCTTCATCTGTAGTTTGATGACTTTTTGTGGCATTACACTTTGACTCCTTTAGCATAAACTTTCGTGCATGTACTGCAGGTTATTTGTGGTTACCTTCAGGCTTACATGAAATATCTTGTATTTCTAACATCCTATTTTAACATGATAATACCTTTAGTAACATACAGAAACTTTATATTTTTACATTTCCCCCTTGCATTGTAGGTTACTGATATTACTATTCACATATTTTTATACTATATGGTTATTATTATTATTTTTAATCCTCACCCAATGGCATGTTCATTGACCTCAGGGAGAGAGGAAAGGAGGGACAGAGCAAGGGAGAGAGATGTCAATATGAGAGAGAAACATCGATTAGTACTCTTGCATGCACCTGAGGCAGCTGAACCCACAGCCCAAGCACGTGCCCTGACTGGGAATCAAACCCATGACTCTTAAGTTTACGGACAATGCTCCAATCCACTAAGCCACACCAGCCAGGGCTATATGGTTATTTTTAATGTTTGGGTTTTTTTTTTAACTTTTAAACTAGAGTTGCAAGTGAATTATACACCACAATTATAATATTAGAGAATCTGACTTTGACTGTAGATTTACTATTACCAGTGAAATGTACACATTCATGTGCTTTTGCAATATTAATTAGAATCCTTTTATCTCCACTTTTCACCAAGCTCCCTGGCCAGATAGGGCCACAAGCTTAGCTCTGCAGCTAGAAAGAGCCTCTGGCAGGGATCTGTTTTCAGCTGTAGCTGCAAGGAGGAATGGAGTCTTCCCAAATCTGAGTGCTGGTTACTGTAAGCCCTGCCTTCTCCAGTGTTTCTGATTTTCTGTGGTCAGGACCCTCAGATTTCCCCAGTGATCCCAGTGAGGCAAGGCCCAACTGGGCCTCCTGGGAAGTACCCTGCAGTGCTGAGGGAGCTGGATAGCCACCTTGGGCCCTTCCCCCCAGCCCCCACTGTAGAAACTATAAGCCCAGAGGGACCCTCAGTTCAATGCTGTGACAGTCCAGGGGAGGAGCAGTGAGGTCAGAGTGTTGCCATTCGTCTTACGCTGCTAACGCTGTCCTTCTCTGTCTCTGTGGGTAAAGGGGTTCTGGGATGCCCACGGTGATGCCTTGTCTATGGACAGTTGCTAGCTGGTCTTCTTGTGAAGGGGGCTGCAGTGGGGAATGACCTATACCGCCATCTAGGTCCATGATTTTCGGAGTTCCAGTTCCCTGCTCCTCCCAGATTGCTGAAGCTCTTCAAAAGAATGTCCCCTGTACGTAACGAGCTCTTGGGATCCCTTGAGCATACCTAGAATTAAACCATGATTTTCTGAGGTTCATTTGCCTGCTGTTTACACATATAGGATGTTTTAAAAGTTTTGGGGTTTTTTTGTATGTAATTTACTCTTAAAATCTTATGATTGAAAAAATTATGGCAGTTTGATATCAGTTGCAAAGAATGAAAATTTTTACATTTAAAAAAATCTTCTCTCTTAAACCCACTTCCCATTAGCTTACAAAACACTCTTTGTCAGGAGGTTCACATCGGTTAGTGAAGGGTCAGGGTTTCTGTTCTGTACGTATGATGTCACCGAAACACAGTTCAGCTCCCGAAATTCTGAATAACATGTATCCTGTCCTTATTTAAAAGGAAGAGACTAAGACTATCCTGGCTTTTTAAATCATTTTGTTTTACTGTTTATAATTGTTAGAAGCTCATTACTTAATGTCAAAATAAAGTCAGTTAGTGCTTTTTAAGCATTGTACATCAAAGTAATACTTCTTTGAAAATGTTAGGCTTGTTTCAAAAATGAAGAGCTAAATTGGTGGTTCCTTAATCATGTGGTTAGAAAGCAGGAAAGTAAATTGGCTAAACACAGTGTGTTCAGATACACTTAATCTTAGAAATAGAATAGAGCTATGAGAAAATACTCTAATAATCTCAGAAGCATCAGTAAATGTTCAGCAGATAGAAAAGGACCTAAAACGTTATTTTAGTTATCTTTTGGAGAACCCTAAATTGAACTATATTTGACGTTTTGCAGGCCAATAACTCTGTCCCACACACAGTTTCTACTCATTGTTAGTCTTACTGGCCCAAGGATTTTGCTTTTACGTGTTTTGAACAGCTTTAACACAGTAGGTAATACTGCTCTTGGATTTTCTCATACTGTAACAGAATCAGTTATTGGTCTGTTTATAAATCATGTAGATGATATAATTAAATTGAATTTGTTTACTAGTTTAAATTTTTAATTTCATTTTAGCCTTTAATTTTTTAAAAATCTGGAATCTTGGGTATTTTTCAACAGTCTCATGATGAGAAAATCAATTGCAGTCATCTGAAATTTTCATATACATCTCTTTTCCCAAAGCCTGTCTATAATAGCTTCTAGAGATACAAAGGTACAATCAGACTTGTGTGGGGAGGGGCAAGGTGGCATTCTTAGACTGTCTTAGCATGTGTTCAGGTATATTAGGACCATGAAACCCAAGAACTGGAAAATGCCTAGGGACCATTGGATTCAGTCCTCTGATTTCCCTGAGAAAATAAGGCCTGGAGAAGGTCGACAGCTCATTCACAGTTACAAAACCAACGTGTGGTAAAGCTAGGACTCAAATTCATTTCTTTGGAACTGAGACACTAAGCCCAATAACGCGCTATCCTGAGCCAGGCAGCTGGGATTGCCCCGTCCCATCCTGCGGCCGGGTGCAGCTAAACGTGGGGGAGCCCCCCACAGGCGCACGGATAGTAACCAACAGTGACACCCAGCAGGCTGTCACCAAAGGAAGACGAAGACAAAGATACACATAAGGCAGTGAATTTCAAAATATGGCCTGTGAACTCCTGGAGGTTGCGGCCCTTCCCGTGGGCAGCCGTTTTCTTCACTGCTGCCGACTTAAGGAGAGGGAGAGAGAAGGTGGGGCGGGGGGCAGGACAGCCCCTTACACTTAAGTCCTTGATGAAGCAGGAAAAATTGTCAGCCCTTGTAGAAGATTTCTGTCATGTCTTTTTAGTATTCATTGTGATAAAACAGGAAATATACATAAAGCACTTTTATTGAATATCAAAATATGGTGGTTGTCTCAAGGAAAAGCACTTGCAAGATTGTCTGGTTGTCAGCCAAACTCGCCACTGTTTTCACGGAACACCAGTTGCAATAAAGATAACAGGCAAGCTGTGGTTCATCAGACTTGAGTATTTGGCAGACACTCTCTCAAAACTGAACAAAGTAAGCCTTTTATTTCAAGAGAAACAGTTGAGAGTTTTTGTGAACAATGATAAAAGCCAAAATCAGAAATTTAGACAATACTTGAAGATTTTTCTGATGAGATTGGTAACAATCTTAATAAATATGATTTTTAAAAATATTATATAATGAAATATGTTACCCTTTGGAAGATCTTCATAAGTCCATGAATCAGTATTGTCCAACTGACCAATGCATGCTGTTTAAAAATTATCTATGGGTAAGAAAACCCATCCCAAGTGCAAGGTAGGCCAGTGCATGTTAAGATAAAAGCATATGGCCCTGGCTGGTTTGGATCAGTTGGCTGGACTGTCATCTCATACACCAAAAGTCGGGGGCTTCGATTCCTGGCCAGGGCACATACATAGGTTGCGGGTTTGCTCTCCAGGTGGGACACATATGGGAGGCAACTCATTGATGTTTCTCTCTCACATTGGTAACTCTTTCTCTCTCTCTCCCCCTCTCTCCTTTTTTCCTTCCCTCCCTCCCTTCCTTTCTCTCTAAAATCAATAAACATTTTTTAAAGTGTTAAAAAATAAAAGCATATGAAAAATTCAGTAGTATGGTTTCAGATTTCACATTGCAACTAGTCCTTAAGAAAAATGTCAGGTTTTGGTGTAGTATCAAAGAAAAATATCCACAATTATTTGGAAAGGGTATTAATATACTTCTTCCTTTTCCAACTACTTATCTCTATGAGGTCAGATTTAACTCATGTACTTCAACCAAAACATGTCACGACAGTTTCAGAACAGATTTGAGAATTCAGGTTTTCTTCTTTGTTTTGTTTTGTTTTGTTTTGTTTTTTATCCTCACCCAAGGACATTTTTTCATTGCTTTTAGAGAGAGAAAAAGGGGGAGAAAGGAAGAAACATCAATGTGAGAGAGAAACATCGACTGATTGGTTGCCTCTCGTAGGCTCCCCCACTGGGGATCCAACCTGCGACCTTCTGGTGTGTGGGACCTCGCTCCAACCACCCGAGTCACACCAGCCAGGGCCAGTTGTCCTCTATTAAATCAGGCATTGAAGAGATTTGAAAACACATAAAATATTGCTACCTTTTTTGCTAATTTTCTTTTGTTTTAGAAAATATGGTTGTTTTTCATTAAACTATAGTATTTATGTTAATATTTATTGGGTTTATTATTGTTATTTTTTATTTTTAAGATTTTATCTATTTATTTTTAGAGAGAGGAGAAGGGAGAGAGTAAGAGAGGGAAAGAAACACCAATGTGTGGTTGCCTCTCACGCACCCCCTACTGGGGACCTGACCCACAACCCAGGTATGTGCCTGAGTGGGGATCGAACCGGCGACCTTTTGGTTTGTGGGCTAGCACTCAATCCACTGAGCCACACCAGCCGGGGCTATTGTTATTTTTAAATGAGTTAATACATACTTTAATTTTTTTTGCTATTTTATTTTGAATTGCATTTATTGGGTTGACGTTGGTTTATAAAATTATATAGGTTTCAGATGTATATCTGTATATTGTATTGTGTGTTTAACACCCCAAGTCGAGTCTCCTTCCATTACCATTTATCCTCCCTTTACCCTCTTCTACCTCCCCCACACCCCGCTTTCCTCTTGCAATCACCCATGAGTCTTTTTTTTATTTTGCAGTAAATTTCTAATACAGTAAATTTCAGTAGATACAACCCCATATAAGCTAAAGCTTACTAGGGTCCTCAGTAATGTTTTTAAGAGTATAAAGTGTCCTAAGGCTAAAAAGGCGTAGAATATTTGACCATTTATGTCAGGATGCAGCGCGGAGGCAGCCAAGGCATTATTGCAGTGCAGCCTTGCGTAGTCTGTGCCAGCAGAGTGATACTCTTGACTGGTTGAATAAATGTTTGTTTATCTTTAATATTTTTTAAGGAATTAAAGAAGCAGCTATTATTCTGGAAGGTTTCTATCAAAAACTTGTTTGAACCTCTTAAGATAATTTCTGCTCCAAATAACAGAACGTCTGACTCAACTGGTATGAACTATAAGACAATGGACAGTTTTGGCTTCACTGAGAGATTGCATGAAGAGCAGGTTCCAGCGCTGGGTGATTCCCGAGCTTCATAGGATCATTCAGTGCCCAGTTTCTTTCCACTTCTGTCCCATCTCCAGACTGCTAGCCGGGTAGCTACAGGAGGTCCAGGGGCTGCATCCAGACATGGTTGTGCCTATGGGAGAAAAGGAACATTTTCCCTGTGTCTCCTCTTTAGGAGTAAGGAGTCCCAGACCCTGCCCAGCGTACTTCTCATTGCCTCAATGGCCAGGATTGGGTCACATGCCAATCCCTAACCTTGTCACTGCGAAGGGCTATAGGTTGCAATTGGCTTAAAATAATTGTTTTGGGAGACGGGTATATGAAGAAGTCATTCACAATGACTTAGTTATTGAAAAACAAAACAAAAAATTCTTTGCACTTACCCAGTGAGCTGGCAGTTCATTTGCGAAGGTTCCCAATAAAAGAGGCAGTATGAATCTGTGGAAAGAACCCCAGTCTTGAGAATTGGGAGCCTTGGGTCTGGCCCCACGTCTGATACTGTCTGGTCCTTCCTCGTCATTACCATGCTCCCTCTTCTGTAAAATGAGGGCTTGGACGAGAACGCTGGTTACGGCATCCTCTGGCTCGTTGGTTCCTTTATTCACCCACCTACTCTTTCATTCAATAATATTGATACGGTGCTTACTCCGTAGTGGAAGTCAGGGGGAGGGATGCAGATCTGCACGAGAATGCCACCTGTTTTACCACAACAGATGTTCTTCCCCTGGTACTACGCACACATTGAAAGTCCAGAGGGAAGTAAGGTGCACACCGTTTCCTCACTTGTAGAGTTAACGGCTCAATGCCCTCAGCAAAGAGCCCTTGCCACAAAGCTTATTAGCAAACAGTTACATCATGAGAATTCTCCCTCATCTTATTAAAATCTAAAATTTATTTAAAGTGAGAACATAAACCCACAAATACATTCTGAAAAAGGTAAGCCCTTGTCTCTGGTAAAGATGCTTGTGGGCCTGGCTGTCCGTGGTTGTTGCAGTCACCTCGGCATCAGAAGGAGTGTGATGTGGAGAAGCAGGCTGTTAGGAGAACGGAAAGGCAGCCAGAGAAATGAGACCATGTTCTCGGATTACCCAAGGGCACTCTTACACTTTAGTCTTTAGATAAAATGCTTAGAAAGGTTTTATTTTTTAAAACTCAGCTGCTAAAATTTTGGAGACCTTTCTCGTGTGAATTGTTGGTTAATTTTTCATGTCACGTGAAGTGTTGAGATAGCTGGAAAGAGAATCAGAAGTCGTGTGATCAGTCCCTCAAGCAACAGGCCCTGTGAAGCAGGGCCTTTTAAGTTACTTTGGGGACCAATAAGTGGAGCACACAGGGAGGAAGATTTAGGGCCACTGAAGAGAAGAATCTTTTCAGTAAGCGGAGGTATCAACAGTGACATGTAACCATTCCAGTAGTTAAAAGGTGTGAGTTCTCCCATTGCTGAGAGTATGAAAGCAGAGGCTGGATAACCTGTCAGCAGCGCAGTGGAGAGTTTCTTCATTTGATCTGAGGTTGGACAAGATGATTTAGAAGGAAAGTCATCTCTAAGATTCTGTAATTGTCATTCTCACAGCCTGGAGACATATGATGGTTGGGATCGTTAGCACCAAAAAGTACGTGATTCATTTATTCACCAAATATTTATTAAGTACCCACTATGTGAGACATTGGAGATACGGTAAAGAACAAGCCTGACAAAGTGCCTCAGGGGATTTATGTTCTAGAGTAAGCAGACAAACATTGAACTAATAAATATGACAATTTCACGTTTGGATAAATGTCCCAAAGAACACAAACCAGGGTGATGGCAAGGAATGATTTGTTTTAGATTAGGCTTTGAGGGAAAGTCTCCTTGAGGAGTTGACATTTAAGCTGAGACCTAAATGAAAAGGAGGCATCTGGCCAGAGATGACTGGGGAAGAGTGTTGAAAGCAGAGAGAACGTGCACAAAAGACCAGGGTGGGAACCAGCTTGGCACATTCGCGGAGCAAGCAGAAGACTGAATAAGTCCAGAGGAACATGCTATGGATGGAGTAAGGCACAGGCAGGCTGTTACTCTGTCCAGTGGGAAGACAGTGGAGGTTTTCAGTAAAGGGTAGGATGCTCTAAAAGACGACTGGGTGCTTCCTGGAGGATGACTTGTAGGGGACGAGGAAGTAAGCCAAGAAGGTAATAAGAAACTCAAGAGAGGTGTGGCTTTACAGAGGCCAAGAATATAGAAAGATCAACAGGAAGGTTATTGATGGCCTTGATGAGAAAATGTTGATGGACAGGAACTTTGCAAGCCCATTTGGAGTGAATTCAGGACAAGAGGGGAAGTTGTTAAGAGGCCATGGGGAACAGAAATCATTCTTTCAAAAAAATTCTGTGAAGGGGTGCAAAGAGATAGGGCTGTGTCTGAAGAGGAATATGAAACTAAGACACTGTTTCTAAGGTATGAGTTACTACAGTAGCTTCTCCGGCTGATGGAAGGGGACTACAGATAAGAGATGCTGGGGGTTCTGCACAAAGAGAATCCTTTCACATTTTTAAAAATATTTTATTTCTTTTTAGAGAGAGGGGACAGGAAGGAGAAAGAGTGGGAGAGAAACATCAGTGTATGGTTGCCTCTCATGTGTCCCCTACTGGGGACCTGGCCTGCAATCCAGGCATGTGCCCTGACTGGGGATCGAACCAGCGACCCTTTGCATCACAGGCCTGTGCTCAGTCCACTGAGCTGCACCAGCCAGGGCTCATTTCTCATTTTTATTGAAACCCATAACTTCATTACCTTTGATGTTGATTGGTTTGTTGAGATTTTCTATAATAAGTTGAACCACAGGAAATTACCAATATGCATATATTTTTTTACCTACAAAACAGCAGTGTTATGTAATTCTACCTAATGGAATTCCGATTTTCTACTTTAACTTAGGTGATTTTAATTTTCTCTCATAGGTCTTTATAACTTGTATACATTTTAAACTTGGAAACCATCTCAAAATTATCTAAAAGTTGTAATTACAGAACAAAGAACATTCCTCTCCCCCCAAACCATTTGAGAGGAAGTTGCAGACCTCATGCCCTATCTTTCCCTAGCATTCGAGTAGGTATTACCTATAAATAAGAGCATTCCCCTACAAAATCACAGTACATCCAGTAAAATCAGAAAATTACATTGCTAACAGCTAATCCTCCAGTGAAGCTACCGAAACCTCATTCAAGTTTTTGCCCATCGTTTGAATAATGTCTTTAATCCCCAGAAGCTCTAGTCTGACACCTCACTTTGCATTTGGTTGTCATGTCTCTGTAGTCTTCCTTGATGTTCATGGCCATAACACTTCGAAAAAGCCAGGCCCATTATTCTTAATGGCCCTCAAGTAGGGTTTGCCGCGATCACCTTCAGGTTGTGAATCTTCAGCAGTGTGGTAGCCAGCCTTCCGATCGGCCCCACCTCCTGTTAGTCACACCCTTTGCAATGTCCTCCCACATTGTACGCGAGTGGGTTTTTGTGACCAAGAGCATATCGCAGAAGCGATCAGGTTATAAAAGTGGCCTCCTGGATTGCTTGCTCTGGGGGAAGCACGCTTCATGCTGTGAGCAGCCCTGTGGGTAGGCCTGAATGGCAAGGAACTGAAGTGTCTGGCAAACAGCCATCAAGAAACAGGGGCCTGCTAGGCATGTTGAGTGAGCTTAGGAGTGGATTCTTCATCCCCAATTAAACCTTGAGTTGACTGTTGCCCTGGCAGACAGCTTAACTTTGACTTTGTGAGAGACTTTGAACCAGAACCACTCAGCTAAGCCACTCTCAGATTCCTGACCCCCAGAAACTGTGGCACGGTAAGTGCTTGTTAGCTTAAGGTACATGCTGATTGCAGGCAGGAATGTCACAGAAGTGATGGTGGCTTCCTTTCATTGCATCCTGTCAGGTGACGCAGTTCCAGTTCATCCCATTACTGATGATCGCTTGATTGCAGGGCTGTCTGTTGGGCTTTTCCACTGTGTGGTGGCTCTTCCTTTGTTTTTTAAATTTTTTCATTTATTTATTTTTCTCAGTATGAGACCTTGGTTTCCCGTTTTATTCAACAGGGAATAACTTGTTGCTATCATTATTTATTTTGATGTTCAAATTGTCCCTTATTTCACAAATGTCCCTTTAATCTGACTGCTGTTCTTAAGACATGTCCTCATCATTTTTTTTGAACACTTACTTGATTTCTGGCACAAGATGTTCTAATCTCATCATGTTCTTTTGCTTGCCCTCGCCCCGAAATCAGTGATTTTTCTAAGGATCCCTGGTTCTTTTTAGTGGAAAATGGTATTAAAGTTAAGATCTGGTCACTAGGCAGGCCTGTTGCCATTGGGGTATTGCTGTTCCCAGGCCCATTCATAGGCATATGCACATTTACATACACATCTATATGTAAATTTATGCAGACCTGTTATCTGTAAATGTGTACATGCATATATGTATATATAAGCATATACTACAAGTGTATTTTATATATCGTATAAAATAAATATCTATAAAATATAAATAAATACAGATAAATACATACATGTGAGTCCATAAGTTCACACTGACACCTCTAATTGCAGGGTACCCAGCGTCGTTTCTGTCTTTCTCCCTTTCCATTTAGTGCTTCCTTCTCCAGCAGTGAGAAGCTAGGCTCCTGTTACTTGGCTCACTCTATTTACCTGGTTAATTCCCACATATATAACCAGCCTCCTGTCACTAGTGCATGTACCCTTCCCCAAACATGGCTGCCCCCACCCAGGCTCTGACTGCATGGCAGAGCCACCCACCCTCATGGACACCCACCCCATCGCCGTGGGCCACAGGCCACCTCTCCACACGGGCACCCACACCCACCTCTCCTTGCTCAGGCTCCAACCTACCTCCTCAAGCTACACCCCCGCACAGAAGCCCTCCTCACTCCATGGCCTTCAACTCCCCACCTCGATCTGTCTTCTGCCAGGTTGCCCTCCTCACCCTGCTTGGGCTCTGACTCCCCACACGTTATCACAGCCCCTCTCTTTCCTCTGCCCCACTTAATGGCTTTACTTAACGAAGGAAGGAGAGGATCAGGGCTTTCTGATGTTATAATGGACATCAGCAGTGAAAAAGGGACATTCTGCTTTTGCACGGCTGACCTGAGAATTTCTTCTGTAGTAGTGGGTTTCAAATTTCTCATTATACCAGAGTGTCTTATGAAGCTTCTTGAAATATAAATCCCAAAGCAAACAAAAACAATAATAAAAACAGAGTGTAATCAGTGCCCTAAAAATTGTTGATAGATTATATAGAGAGGCATTCCTTTTCATTTTGTACTTTAGGTTATTCTTTAAAGTTTTTACCTTTATACTTTTATTTGTATTAATAATACTGACACCATGGGCCATGTTTTCTTTAGAATTTTCCATATTAAAAGCAAAACTAGCATTATTATTTTATTTTTAAAGGGATACAAAATACAGAATTCTGGACCCTACTACTGGAGATTCTGATCCATTACACCTGGCCTAAGGCCTGGGAATGCGTGTGTTAAAATCTCCATTGGAATGTAATGAATGACCAGGCAGACTGGGGAAGCCCTGCTGCCCCGAGGTCACCGCAGAGGTCCCCTCAGCAGCTGTCCGGTACCCACTGGGCAGCACACCCAGCACTCCATCACTCCAGACGCTGAGATGAAGCTGCAGTCTTTCTGAAACGCAGAGTAGTTGGATTTTGTTTTAAAGGCTCATGATCCTACTGATACCTTTTTCTGAAAGACAGTTCTCTATGATTCTTATTGTTAGTTTTTAAAAAAAGGCGAACTCCAGGAAGATGCACATTAAGTGCTCTTCAGAACTATCAGGGTCGTTGAAAACAAGGCAAGTCTACCGTCGCCGCCACGAGGAACGCAAGGAGACATGTGGACTAAATGTCATGTACCCTGGATGGGATCCTGGAACAGAAAAAGGGCATTAGGTCAAAACTAATTATGGACTTCAGTTAATGATCGTGTGTCAGTATCAGCTGTTTAATTGCAATAAATATCCCCCTAATGCAAGATGTTAGTAGTAGGGAAAACTGGGTGTGTGATATGTGGGAACTCCTTGTATTCTGCACATGATTCTGTAAATCTAAAGTGGTTTTAACATAAAAGGTTTATGAGAAAAAAGATGACGCTCACAACAGACGTGATGATGGGACATGGCAAACTCAGTGGTAGTCCTTTGTAAATCATCTGGGAAATTCCTTTGTAAAAACACCTGAATGGGCGTGAAGAATATACCGGGACCAGTAAGCTGTGTGTCATCACTTCCACGTGGCAGATACGACCATTACTGTAACCCACTGGCCTGAGTCTCCAGGACTGACAGGCCATTGCTGCTGCTGTTGTAGGTAATTGAGGAGAAAAGGGACCAGTTACTCTCAAGGTCACCGTGTAAGTGTTTGGTGGATGAGGGAGAGCCGGGGCCCGTGCACAGGCAGGGGGAAAGGATGGTTCTGGGCACTGCAGTTCATTCTTTGCCCTTTGAGAACAACTGTTATGTCCTTGATGTCACCCTGTCCTTTCCCAGCAGAACAGACCCAGTGCTGTGCAGGGTAACCAGTCCCTGTGGCCAGTGGCTCAAAGCCAAGTGTTCTCTCATTAAACAACGGCTGAAACGTCCAAGTTGTAACCTACAAAACAACACAGCCAAACACTGTCGGCCACTCCCCCGGTGTTCGCAATAAAAACACAGCTGGAGCAGAGAAAAACTGCATTTCATTTTATAACAAGATAATATGCTCTGCAGATGGGAGGGAAACCATAAAGTTTATAAATTGCACCCTAAATTGGAAGCATTTTACCTATTTCAAGTCCAAAAGTCACTCTGCTTTATTTCTTTAAAACCAAAACTTCTTTTAGAAACACAAATAGCATTTTTATTTTACAGATCTCAGAGAGAATGTAAAACCACTGTAATGACTATGGCTAAGACATTAAACATTGAAGTACTACCACTGCCACTCGTATATGTGCTTGCTGTTGACTGTCCCTTCTGTCTCCGTGGGCAACACACATACATGTGCCCAGTTGCTGGAACCTAGCCCCTTTCCACTGGAGCCATCTAGGGGTGGGGTCACCAGGGAGCCCACCTGCCTGCTCCCGCGTAAAGCACGAGAGAGCTGAGCTGGATGTGCTTTGCTCATTGGCTGGTTGTGGTGATCAGAGGTCAGTTGCAGAAAAAATAATCCACTCTAGGTAGATTAAATGGAGAGTAATTTATTGAAGATTTTAGGTGAGGTTCAGAGTCACCGGAGGGCCAAAGAAACAGGCTATAGACCAAGCTTCCAGGAACAACTCTCAAAATCATATGGCAAACTGTCGGAGTGGCTGCTGCATCTGCCTTGGTCAGGAAGCTCTCACAGCAGCTGCTGGCTGCAAAGCCAGCCACCTCAGCCCTCATCAGGAAGCTGCCACTGCAGTGGCCGACTCAGGAACATGTCACCTCTGCCACAGTCTTCAGAACAGATACTGTACCTCTTGCTTCTTCACATATGACTCAGTTCCAAATCAGCCTTCTGTAGTATGGATGGTGGGTAGAGCCTAAATCACGTTTTGAACCCAAATTGCAAGAGTTTGGGTATTAACCTGTGAGTCCAGGGTTTTTTGTTTTTTGTTTTTGGGGGCTTTTTTGAGCCTCTGCACACTAGGAGGGGAGTTCAAGTGGATATTGAGAAATCTAATCTGTTATTTGTCACGTTCTGCCCCTCTAGCTATCCAGTTATCCAAGCATACTTCTCTTGCTATAAGTAGGATCCACTCATATCCTCCCCCCACCCCACTAAATTGCTGCATTCTGCTCAGAGTCCAGGATCTCAAGGTTTCGTGCAGCTGTCTTTATCAGGTCTGGATGAGACTTCTAATCTAGTGACCTGTAAGCAAAAAGACTGCCTGTCTGCTCCCAACGTACAATGGCAAAGGGAAAGAAAAACTCTCATTCAGAAAGGGAGAGAATGGGAAACATACAACTGCCATTGGTATTCGCTGCCTCAAGTTCCATTAGGCAAGAAGGAGGAAAGCACCCTGCTTGGATAGTGGAGTAAGGTCCTTGATAGAGTAGCCATCTCCCATTAGCTTCAGGAAAAGCATAGCTGATGGGCAGGCAATTTTTTTAACATCCGTAAGTCAAGTTGTACTTCTACTGCTATATAAAGCGCCTCCTGATTAGCCAGATGCAGAAGAACTGTATGACTAAGGGCTCTACTATCTTCTGCCCTCTTCCCCCTCTAACAAGCTTATGACAGCCTCGAAGGCTCTTATGTGTATAGTGTGTGTGTGTGTGTGTGCGCGCGCGCGCGCGCGTATATCTCAGTATAATATATAAATATAACAGTATAAATAGTTACCTTTTAAAAGCATGGTGTTCCAACTCTATCTAAGAAATAGTAAATGTTATAATATGTTATCTGGAATTATCGGGTCTATTACCCCAGATGCTCATCAACTATACTTTTGTTTCAGTATCTGCACAATGGAATGGACATTGTCAAAGTGAGTTCACGTGGACTCATTTGAAGTACATCACTTTGTGGGGAGCATTGAAATACATATATATTGCCCCTTCCTCAGCATTGTTTAAAGAATACAATCATGTATGTAAGATATTAGTGTATATAGGCATAAATATTAATACATGTTACATATCGATTACATGTGTAGGCACGCATACTCACACACTAAATTTTCATTTAGAGGATCTGATGGCAAAAGAGTCTTAAAGACAGAGGTTAGCAGCCTTAGAAATTACAAACGCATACATTTCTTTGAAATATATTAAAGTCACTTATACTTTTATCTGTAAATAATTGTTCTACATTATTGATACTGCTTAGGCTTTGGCATAAAATCCTCAACCTCTGCAAGACTACATCCACACGCCTTCCATCAACATGGCTCCCTCACAGTCTGGAGGCAGATAAGTGTATGAGAAACACACACAATGAGAGTCTTGCTGTCCTCATGCTCTTTCTGGAACCAAAATGCCATTTATTCCTTTCTTATCAAAATCTTCAAAGACTTACTCTGCTTGCCCTGGCCAATGTGGCTCAACTGGTTGGAACGTCATCCCGTACACCAAAAGGCCGCAGGTTCAATTCCTGATCAGGGCACATGCCTAGGTTGCAGGTTTGGTCCAGGTTGGGGTGCATGCAAGAGGCAGCCAATTGATGTTTCACTCTCACATCAGTGTTTCCTTCCCTCTCCCTCCCTCCCTCCCTTCTAAATCAATAAGCATGTCCTCCGGTGAGGATGAAAAAAAAAAGACTACTCTGTTCTAAGGAGCTGAGATTCCTTGTTGCTGAGCCTTTGGTGGGCCTTATGTGCATCCCTGTCCGCAAGGTTGCACATTTTCTGTTCGAGCGGCTCCGATGTTTTTCTTTACTTATTTATCACCCCTTTTGCTCCTTGGAATGGTAGTTTATTTAGGGACTGGCATTATCGTCATCTTTGCTCTAACGAATTTTAACCTGTCCATGACATTTCTAACCTCCCTTGCAGCATCTCTGCTGGAGGCCAGTCCAATCATCCATTATAACAGCAGCTGTCAAAAGGATTTGGAGAGGTTTGCGTTTGAAGGAATCAGATTTGTTTACTATTTTTGTCATGTTCATTAGCTCTCAATAACAGTAAGACTGAAATAATTGGGCTTTGTTGGGGGTCCTATATTAGACTCATAGCATTTTCTGTGTATATAGATTTGTGTGTGTAGACTCACGTCTTTTAGCAGGAGTAAAAAGGGAAATAATTATTCTTTATTCCTAAATTCAGAAGACATTTCAGTCGGACCAATTAAATATTTTCTGGGCATAAGTCAGGAAAATACTTCAGGAATTGAACTTTAAAAGGGGCTCAGACATCAGTTCTGCACCCGAGTGTAAGATACAGTTATTAGCAGACATGGTCAGATTTTAACCGAGCGTGCAACGCCACATTTAAGAAAGGGCATGAAAGGGCACCAGTGAGATTTTCTGTAGCAATAGGTGGTGTGTCTAATGGATTTCTTCCCGAAGTGTTGCTCTTCTGTGGAGGGGACTGCAGTTAAGGCTGCGTCACCTGTCCCCGGAGTCTGAGCGCACCAGCAATGCCGGGTAAGCAGCCTGTGGATGAGCTGGCAAATACGTTATTCTAAATAAGGCTTGTAATGTTCCTTGAGGGGAAATACAGAGCTCTCCTTAAAGACAGAACTAGGTATCGTAAATAAGGAGTAATGAGACTGCAGGTTTGTGATTGTAGTATTTTATCTCCAGAATTACAGCTAGCATTTGAATTCAGGGCAGGAGGTCTCATGCCTTTTGGGGCTATGAGGAGAAGCTAGAAAAAATCGTCTTCCCTCTGTTTATGGTCAGGAGAGAAATGTGGGTCCATTTTTTCCCCACTGAATACGGTAGTAAGCCAGCTCTACTGGAATGAATAAAAAAACATAGTCTCACAATTTCCACCTCATTTAGTGTTTAAATACTGGTTTGTTTTTTTTAAAAAAATTCAGAAACAGATGCCATCTAAGCTCATAAAAAAGACAATTCCATGTAGCATTGGAAATGTTATTGGGTTTACCTCTGTCTCTGTTCAGGGCCTGCAGAGACGAAATGCCAACCAGCAGCCCCTGTGGGGTCTCGGATGTGTTTACATCCTTCTCCCACCTTGGATATGTGTAGGCCAGTGGGGAAATCACCAGGAAATGTGTGATGAATCTACTATTGCTGCTTATCTTTATAATTAAGTGTTAAATTATGCCTTCTCCATGTACAGTTAGTGACAGTATAGAATTTAAAAAGAAAGTTCTTTAAAATATTCAGTTCTGCTCATTGTCCACAAACATATTATTTTAGATAATTTTGGTCTTCTTTGACCAAAGATTCTTAAACTTTACAGAGTATCAGAATGGCCTGCAGGACTGTTATACATTGGCCCCCCCGCCCCCCACTGCCCCGCCTCAGAGTTTCTGATTCAGTAGGTAGGTCTGGAGCAGGTCTGAGAGTTTATGTTTTTAACAAGTTTCTAGGCAGTGTTAGTGCTGCTGGCCTGGGGACCACACTTGGAGAACCAACCACTGCCTTAAGACTACGAGGAACTCATTCTGATTATGGGTTTGCCTTAAGCCTTTTTCTGGCTGAAATCCATTAATAAACATTTTAACATTTCAATTTTCTTACTTAATGCAGACTTTGAACCTAGAAGAGTAAAAAGGACACAGGGACAGTTGATGCATTTCCTGACTCCCTGCATTGTTCTGAAACTACAGTGAGGTGGTGTCAGAACTCTGAACACACCCGCCACTCAGTTCTGTACCATTTAAGGTGAATGTTGGGCACTTCACATTAGAGTGTGTGTAATGGTTTCCCATCGCTCCACATGGCAGGGAAGCAAGTTACTGAGAACAAGGGTGAGGACTTCTGACTGACTGACTGAAACCTGAGGCACTGCATGGCAGTGGCTGGCCTCCGTCGTCAGATAGTCACTGGGTCCTGTCACCTCCTACAGCCTTCCTGCCGTGTCTTCAGTGGAAGCCTTTGAGGGACAAAGCAGTGACTGGGTGCCTTGGCATTTTCCCTTCTCAGCTACATTAAGGTTTAGTTCCAAGACCGTATCTTCCCACATTCATTGATGTCCCGTGTGACTGCAGCCAGAGAGGGCGTCATTGATGCCCAGAGGGCTCCGGGCAAAGGTCTGGCTTCAAAGGCTGGACAGGAACCACTAGCCCCATCTAAAAATTGAGTTTAAATGTCTGCTCTGCAAAATGGAGAGCATAATCCCGGTGCTTCCTGCCCCCAAGATGGGTGCGAAATTTAAATACGATAATTAGATGTGAAAGGGATTTGAGAAGGAGGAGATACTAGATGGGTGTAGCTGGTGTGGCTCGGGAGGCGTTGTTACGGCTGGCACTTTGATGACAATCTCTAAACACGCTGACAGAGCCTCCTCCTCAAAGGTCAGGTTAAAATGGTTTGATCTGAATATTATTAACCATTAAAGGATTCTAGCGTCTCGCTTTGAATTATGTAAATGACTGTAGAGTTGCTGTATTGTTTTTTGTGAGGGAAAATTGAGTTCACATATTAATCATCCTAATTATTCTCCACCGTAATGTGTCAGCCACAGGCACTACGATAACTGTGGCTTTTGTGTTTCGGAGAAAAGCACCACCGCCAGGCGGGAGTGCAAGCTGAGATTCAGAGTCTCAGGATTCTTTCAGCCGAGCCATTAATTGTTTATAACTTTGAGTAAATCATTTTATCCTTCGGTTTTCATTCACTTGAACGAGGATGTGAAATTATCAGAGTGCTTTGAAAAAATGGGAGTATTTCATAAACTGTATACTAAATTTGAATTGAAATACATTACAGAGGTGAAAACAGTTGAGGTTGGCTCCAGGGGTCCCAGCTAACCCAATAGCCAGGCACGCAGGCTGTCTTCCTGATTCCTCTGATAAGATGCACATGAGCAAATCTAGGTCCCAGCCAGCAGAGTAGGATCCGCAGATCTCTCTGGTCATCTTGGTGCCCCCATTGGAGGGCTACCCTCCCCGCCCTGGGCTAAGGGGTCCAGTGTGTTGTTGTTGCACTCCCAAGCCCTCACCATGTCTTTTTAAATTACCACCCTCCCCCATCAGTGGCCTCTTCTTGACCTTCCACCCACACTGTGCACATACTCACTCTGCATCACACCTGACTTGGTTGACTCATCCCTTGAGCACTTGCTTCCAACTAGGAATGTAATAGCTAGTAGTGCTCAACGTTCCATGAGGAAAGGGTGTGTAAGAGACCGGGCTGCATTTTGACACGGGCTTTCTGGAGACAGCACCTTCCCCAAGGGGTAGATGGCAATTTCAAGCACTACGGCAGTCTCGATGGGATGGGAACGGAGGGGTGTTTTTGAATAGAGAGATTCTTGGGTGCTTTTTAAATCATCTCAGAAAGGAAGGAAGCTGCCTATGACAGATCCGCAGTCAATCCCTCATCCTAAGGCCTGAGGCCAGATGCATTTCAGAATTCAGAATTTGGGAAATGTTGGCACACCGCAGTGGCACATATACCTTGTAACAAGTGTGATCCGAAGCCTTGTCTGGTAATTAAACACATTACTATTCACGAGAAGTGGGATGAGAATTGTCAGTTTATGTTAGGACGTGCCTCCAAATGAGTTTCACTTAGATCAGGTTTTGCCAGCAAACTAACATTAAGTCATTAAAGCTTTTAGGATTTGAGAATTGCAGATAAGGAATTATGCACCTGTAATCACGAACAGTGATTCACATTGACTGAGCACTCACAGTGTGCCAGGACTACAGTAAAGGAGTACTTCACACATATTAACTCATTCATTCCTCGCATCAACCTGTGAGGTAGGAATCATTAATACCTTCTAACTCTCTGATTCCTACTAAATCTTCCTTTAAAAACTATGAACTGTTATAACTAATCAATGGAATCACTAAAGTTGTAGGATACAAAAAATATATACACACAAAAAAATGATTGAGTGCCTACCATGTGGCCAAGGAGCACAGAGTTTCCCCAGTCCTGTGAGGGGGGCAGATGGGGGCACACACACGGGTGTGCCCACAGCGTTGGGAGCAGAGCGGGGAGCCTTCTCAGCCTGTGCTTCAGGGAAGGCGTCCCGGGCGGGTGCTCCAAGTCTGTCCTCCAGGCAGAGGAGGAAGCCAGCCAAGAGGGGACAGAGGAGGCCACGATAACCCCTTGTTACTTCTAAGTCTGCATGTTCAAGGTCAGCAGCTCTCCCAACACCTTGAGACCACAGGGAGCTGTGGTCCTTCACTTTATTTTCTTTAATGTAGCCCTCTCTTCTCTTCTGCTTTATAGGACACCCATCTCAGCTTTCTCACAAGATAATATCTATGAAGTCCAGCCTCCAAGAGTAGACAGAAAATCTACAGAGATCTTCCAGGCCCACATCCAGGCCAGTCAAGGTATCATGCAGCCCCTCGGGAAAGAAGACACCTCTGTGTACCGAGAATACATCAGAAACCGCTACCTGTGAAGAGAGAGCCGGGCCCCGTGGTGGCCCTGAGCGGGACCAACAAAGTCAATTTTCTGCTGTTGTAACCTGCTTTGCCTCGTTTTAATTTTCCTTCAGTCCTTTATCCTTTACATCTGAAGGCTTTTTGTTTTTTTGAATTATAAATCATAGGTAATAAAGAAATGACTGACTATTTGCTGTCATTGCCTTTGCTTTATTTTTAAAATACTTTGTTCAGAAATGTGGTCAGTATAGCATCACACCATCACACTGAGAGATTAATTTAACAGGTGTTTATTGAGCACCTGCTGTGTGCCAGGCGCTATAGGAGGGCCCGGGAGTAGCACAGGAAACTAAAAAGACCAATAAATTTCTCTCTTGTGCAAAATGGACTTATATTATTTTTCTTTATAGTTAACATATTTTTATTTATTCTGATGGTTTGTATGTGAACTTTGTGTTTTGATCAAAAATTCATGATGCTGAAAGCCCCGAAATATTTATGGATAAAGGGACAAGATGTCAACACAGTGCTGTCTAATGATTCAGGGATGAGGAACCAATGGGGCCACGTGTTAGTCGTCATCATAAATCCGGGAAAGAGTAAAACAGGAGTTCTGTGAACTATTGTTGCGGTGTTTCTAGAGATATGAAGTTATGTAAAAAGAAAACATTAAAATCAGTTATCTGTATAGCTTCGCAGTGTGCCATTGTGTTACGTGGTATGGGCTCATCATGCGCACACACGGCGTGTGCTCTGTCTAGTTAAACGTCACGTGGACAACTCCCTGCATTGTGTGACAGCGTAACACTGATGATTCGACCTCATTATGTCTATGCCGTTTTCCCCCAGAGTTGTCTCAGTTCTCCCTCCTCAAATAAAATAGAGAAGGCACCCGAGATTCTGGGATTCTGTGGAAGATTCTACATTGTTAAGTAGAATAACTTTGTTATTCAAAGTTAAGTCCCTGATAATGACATGTTTGATTGATGCTGTTACAAAACCAGGATTAAAGAATGGCAAAACAAAAGGCAAGAGGCATTTGCTGTTGTGTGGTCAGAATGAAATTGCTTCGAGTGGCCAGAGAAGGTGAACCTGACCCAATGTCCCAAACATGCTTTTCTTGAAGTCACGTTTTTGCTCTATTGAAATACATTCGAGTTTAAAAATACATTCTCTTTCTCTGATTCCCGTCCCCCCGGGCATTTTTAATTTGTTTTGTCGAGATAAATACTGCTTCTCAATCTCTCCTGCCTAACGAACAACATAGCTAACTGATGATCGTTATGGTTAAATGAATCCTTTATTGAGGGAAAAATTATTTTACTTCCTTGTTGAGACTTAATCTGCTGTCTTTGGAGGAGGCAACAGGTTGTTCCAGAAGCTGCACGTGTTCCAATGTGCTCCTGGCACAGGTCAGGTTTCTACCCAAACGTGAGCAGCTTCCTTCCATAGACTCTTGAGGCTCCTTTTCATTTTCAGGTGCTGGAGGGCCATTTACTAATAAAGAGCAGTAAGCTATCATTTAACTCTTTCTTCCCACACACAAAATATTGTTATGGGTAGATTTCTTTAGCACATTCATCTGAGTGGACTCCGACGTAATTGCCATCCAATTGGTAAAGAAGAACTGGAGACTGAAATCCGTCCTCGGTAGTTAAAGAGAAAATCACAAAACTAAACCATTGCATTAGTTTATAGAGAAAAAAGAAGGCCTGGGAGCTGGGAAATATAATTTGCTAAACTGGGCAGCAGCCAGGATGCTGCCTGGGGGTGGGGGATCACAAACACTGTGGCCTCAAGGTTAGTTGCAGAAACAGGGAAAGCACCTCCATCTGCATTTTGTTTGCTGCCAAAGAGCAAATGATTCCAGCACTCCCCTGCCATCATTTTTCCTTTAAAAT
>PVKM010004130.1:0-44987 GCA_004027735.1 Carollia perspicillata
GTGAGGTGTATCCCTGGGCAGTGGCATTCCCTGGGGAAACTAGGATCACTACGCCAGGACTCCTCTGTGTGTCCACACACTGGCCTACGACCTCTCCCTGTTTATCCCGCACTTTACTAGCCACCTGTGCGTGTCCATCTCCCTTCAAACCTTTTGCTCCCTAGGAGATGGGATGTGTTCCTTGCTCCTTCCACTTTGTATCTCTAGCGGTTGGCCTCTAATGTTCTTACCCATTATTTTCCTTTCACATCATTCCCACTTACACATAAGGCACATTTTCAACAGGTTCCAATTTGTCCTTGTCATCTCTTGCATTCTGCACCTTTTCTTCAGTGTGACTCGGTATGTAAAATACATTGCCCTCTGGTAAAACTGGATGATTCTCATCCAAATATGGAATGTGAGGACAAATAACTTGAAAGGGAGTGATTTTAGAAAAGTGTTGTACCCTGTAAATTGTTGTACCCATTGATTGCCAGAAAAGAGATACCTAATCATTTCTTTTAAAAAAATTTTTAAAGATTTTATTTAATTTTTTAGGCAGAGGGGAAGAGAGAGAGAAAGAGTGGGAGTGAAACACCAATGTGTGGTTGCCTCTCGAGCATCCCCTACTGGGGATCTGGCCCGCAACCCAGACATGTGCCCCGACTGGGAATAAAAACGGGGACCCTTTAGCCCTGGCTGGTGTAGCTCAGTGGATTGAGCGCGGGCCTGGGAACCAAATAACCACGGTTCAATTCCCAGTCAGGGCACATGCCTGGGTTGCAGGCCAGTTCCCAGCAGGGGACGCAGGAGAGGCAACCATACATTGATATTTCTCTCCCTCTCTCCTTGCCTTCCCCTCTAAATATAAATAAATAAAATCTAAAAAAAAAACGGGGACCCTTTGATTTGCAGGCCAGCGTTCAATCCACTGAGCCACACCAGCCAGGGCACATAATAATTTCTAGTAATATATTTGAATCCTGAGTGTCTACATCTTATTCCACTGTGATCTTTTTTATTGGAATTGGTTCTATTCATGTTTTATGGTTTAATTCATTAAGTTCCTGTGCAAAAAAAGCAATTTTTCAGAAGGACAATGAAAAACACCCTATGGGGGGCAGAAAATTTTCTGGTAAGTGAGCCACCCAACAGACTGTTAAGAGTTTTTATGCTTTTAATGCAGCAACCTGTTATTATTCTTAATGATTTGTAATTGAAGCTACCAGGCAAGGACTGTGCCTACTCGGTTTTACTCCCTGGGCAGTACCCATCATGCTCTTAAATGTGAACATTCTTATGTTAACTCGAATTAGGCCTGATCCTCAGGGCTGAGTAGAGCAAGTCAACTAACTGCTCACCCCTGGGAATAACAGTTAATTTTTCCCAGGCATCAAGCTACTGATTAGGGTACTAGGCAAGGAATTTTCCTAAATTGACCCTGCTGCCCAGGAAGAGGTCATTCCGTTTCCCTTGTGAGCATCTCCCTCCCAGAGAGCAGGGCTGACTCAGCCTCTGACTCAGGGTGATTGCACACAGTGAACGGTTGAGAAATGACTGTCTCTGCTCGAGTTTCTGGTGTAGTAAGGCACATGTATGCATTTAGTGACCCCCCAAAAAGCCAGACTTCAGTTTCCTATAGGGCCCATAATTTTTTCCCTGGTCCCTTTTCTCCCCTGATCCCACCCCCCAAACTAATATTTCAAATGTGTTGGCTACTCCTCTCTCCACATAGTCCACATTTCAAAGCCTGCCACCTTCCTTCCCAAAAAACCCAAATGTTTTTTTCCACCAGAACTCCAAAAATTTGCTCCTTGTTCTTCAGTATATAGTCATATACACCAAATTTAAATTTAGTCCCTCTCTAGCTAATTTTTTTCTTGGGCGTTACAGGGAGACAAACAGGTGGCAAAGACTACCTGCTAGGTAAGCAGAGGACATAGAGCGCTTCTTAAAATAGTTGCCTACTATTCCTTTGTGTGTCTCCACCAAAATGTATCCTAATCCCCCTTAAAAATACTAACTAAAATGTACAGAGCATGTACTGTGGATTAGGCACTGTTCTAAATATTATCACAAGCCAGTGAAGGAGACCCTGTTATTAGCCCCACTTTACAGATGGGTAAACTGAAAACGCAGTGAGATAATTTGTCCATAATCACACAGTTGTGGAGATGGGATTTGAATCCAGGCAATTCTTAACCAGTGTGTTATACTGCTTCCCACTGATGGGATATTTAGGGCTTTCTCTAGGGTTTGTTTGTTGTTGTTGTTTTCACTTTTACAGATAATGCAGTAATAAATATCCTTGCACATAAATATTTGCATAACTTTTTAAGTATCTCTATAAAGACAAATTCCTTGAAATGAAATTATGGAGTCGGAAGCAGCACATATTTGAGGGAATAGAAAAAGTTTCTCCTCTAAATTTATCATTTGCTATGTGGAGGTAGCATTTTATCAGAGGTAACAAGCTGTCCTCTTCATATATTTAAAATTTCACTAGCAAAACTACGAGAAAGTCATCTTGGTCCTTTACTAGATGAAGTATTATAATCAGCCAAGTGTGCCTTCCTCGTGGCATTTCTGTTCCCTGATCAGGAGGCATTAGAGACAGGTAAACTGGAAGCAAGGCCCTGAACCAGGGGCCTGGGTCGTGGTAGTTCAGTGAATGATTTCGGTGACTGGAGCGTTGGTTTTGTTTTTTGTGTTTTTTTTTATCTTCAAAATGTGGATATTAACTACTATACACTTAATCTATCACCAGTGGCTTCACAGGCACAAATATGAATGTAAACTCATTGCTCCTATGTATCATTAAGAACACCTATAGCCCTGGCTGGCGTAGCTCAGTGGATTGAGTGCAGGCCTGCGAACCAAAGCATTGTGGTTCGATTCCCAGTCAGGGCACATGCCTGGGTTGTAGGCCAGTTCCCAGCAGGGGACGCACGAGAGGCAACCATACATTGATATTTCTCTCCCTCTCTCCTTTCCTTCCCCTCTAAAGATAAATAAATAAAATCTTTTTAAAAATAAGGAAGAAAAAGAACACTTACAATGGAGGGATACCCATGCAGGGACCAGGGCGAGAACTACAGGCCTAATAGAAAACTGAGATTTGGTATCTTCTTGGTCATAATGTGTATATATGCCTTACTGCATTGGAAACTCTAGGAGAGACAGTAATTCTTTAACACAGAGACCATCTGTATAAGGACACTAATAGGTAGGCTCACTGGAATCAATGTTTTATTAATAAATTAATGAACCAAGTTTTCAAGGCCACTCATTAATTTTACAAAGCTAAGACTAATGTCCTCTCAAAAAAAAAACCAAAATAATTTTTAGCACTTTTCCTTGAACCCTAAATAATAAGTACCTGTATCTTTATAACCATGTTCATCGTATAATTTAAAGGTCTTCGAATTTGATCTTGGGCAAATCAATAACCAAATCATCCAGAGCAAAGAGTCGAAGGTTATCCAGTTTGTCAAATGTTGAGTAACTGCCGCTATAAATTTGGAAAACACAAAAATGCAGGAAAATAACCCGTTTATTGATGAGAACCTTTTTCCTAATGCTACACAGGGGTTGGCAAAAGTAGGTTTAGTTATTTGTATGGAAAAAGACATGCAGCTTACGATTATTACAGTGGCCTCATTAACTCTGTTTCTGACTGTGTTCCGTGCACTCACAGCTGTGGACCGACTGTTGCCCAGCCCTGTGCAGCTTGCTGGCTCTTCAGGGCACCGTCTCCTTTTTCTGTCAAGTTATTGATAAACAACGTTATTTATGAAAGCCACTTACAAATGACTGACAGTTCAACGGGAATCCGTCACATGCGGTCATATGTCTGCTGACAGAACTTACTTTCAAATTATAATATAGTTATTTTTAATATAATTTTTATATTGTGTATTTTATTAGAAGATATAAATCACATCTCATACATTTCATCTTCTATTTTATTCCCCAACTTTCAATTATCTTGAACAATGTTCCCTCTTGTTGAGTATATCCATATTTCAGACTTGTACAAATAGCTATATAAATTGAATTCGTTTTTCCTCTTTCTAACTTTCTAGATTTACATACTTTTAAAAAAGAGTTTATTTATTTATTTTTAGAGAGAGGGGAAGAGAAGGAGAAAGGAAGGGAGAGAAATATCAAATGTGTGGCTGCCTCTTGAGTGCACCCAACTGGGGATCTGGCCTGCAACCCAGGCATGTGCCAAGACCAGGAATCGAACTGTCAACTCTTTGGTTCACAGGCTGGCACTCAATCCACTGAGCCATACTTTTTAAACTGGGTTGAGAAGTATCTAAAAATTTCAACATGAAAATAACTTAAACCTGGCTATCCTGGAATAGAAAAAGTTACACATTTCTATGAATGAAACATGTAAGTACTCAAATGTAGAAATACAGCAAATGTAAAAAACACTTTTTGTGATTAGTTATGAAGAAAATATATTTTTAAGAGTCTGTCACTGGGTAGCCTAAATTTATTTACCTAAGAGTTTCCTTCCAGAATTTTTGTAAGAACCAGAAAAATAACACTGTTTTAGTCTGTTTGGGCTGCTTTAACAAAATGCCACAGATTGGTGATTTATAAACAGCAGAAGTTTATTTTTCACACCTCTGGAGGCTGGAAGTTCAAGATCGTGGTGCCAGCACAGTGCTGTTCCAGTAAAGGGCCTCTTCTGTAGGATCTGTTTCATAAAAAGGCACTAATCCGCCCTGGCTGGTGTGGCTCAGTGGATTGAGCGCCACCCTGCGGACGTAAGGGTCACGTGGATTCCCAGTTCCCAGTCAGAGCACATGCCTGAGTTGCCGGCCGGGCCCCCAGCGGGGGCGTGTGAGAGGCAACTGATCTATGTTTCTCTTACACATCAGTGTTTCTCTCCCTCCCTTTCTCCCTTCCCCTTCTCTAAAAATAAATAAGTAAAACATTTTTAAAAATTAAAGAAAACAACAGCCCACGAATCCCATTCCTGACAGCTCCCCCTCATGACTTAAGCACCTCCTAACACCATCACATTGGAATTAGCATTTCAACATTAAAAATATTTGTGTCCAAACTGTAGCCCATGGGCTGGCTACATGCAGCCCAACAAAAAATGGTAAATTTACTTAGAACCTTTTTTTTTTTGCTCATCAGTTTTTGTTAGTGTTTGTCTATTTAATGTGTTGCCCAGGACAACTCTTCTTCCAGCGTGGCCCAGAGACACCAAAAGGCTGGACGCCCCTGATAAAAATCATAGCACATTCCTGCATTGATTGATAGCAGTCCTCCTCAATGACGGTAACTGCCCGTGGCAAAACAGACACTGATAACAGTTCCACCTTGTTCTGTACAGTGGTGCTGGGCCTTGGCCAAGTGGCTTGGATGGAGCATGGGCTTGTCTACCAAAAGGTTACCAGTTCAATCCCTAGTCAGGGCACATATCCGGGTTGCAGGTTTGATCCCGGATTGGGGCGCATCTAGGATGCAACAATTTGATGTTTCTCTCTCCCCTCCTTCCTCTCTTTTTTAAATATATACTATATATTCAAGTATATATTTTACTAATATATATAATACACACACACACACACACACACACATACATACACTTGGGTGAGGATTAACAATAAATAAATAAACAACTGTGCTGGGAGCTACATTCTCCCCAAGTTGTGCCATCAAACTAAAGACAGAGTGGATGATTTCAGCAGCAATGGTGAACTTAGCCTGCAATGTCTTGGGCTCTAGTGACTGTGTAGGTTCGACAGGACTTTGATTTACTAAGTCTGTGTGGCATTTAGGCTGTTTCTGACATTTTCTGCCCCCTGTATGAATCAATCCATTGATGCCATAGTTTCTCAGGTATATCCCAAAGTTGGGAAAAATAATCAAGTTACAAACACAATTTGGAGTAATTGTTACATCCAGCACCATTTACTCAGTGTCAACACTACGTGGTATTGTTCACACTGATTTGGGAGAAAACTCTGGAATCAGTTCCCCAGATTAAATGCTGGCTCTACCACTTACCAGCTATGTCATGTCTGTTTCTGGTACCTGTTGAAATGGGGATGGTGAGGACAATAACACCTGCCTCATAGTGTTGACTAAATAAAAGTTGTTGATATTCACTATGCACCCAATCCATAACCAATCTATAGGTCAGTACTAGAATAGAAAGCATTAAATAGCTTTGTACATATAACACTTTACATCAAAATGTTATTTCTAGTTAAAAGTAAAAAGAATGGGGAATTTTTTTTTTTAGAAACAACCCTCCAGACAGAAAGTAAGTATATAAGTATTACATATTTGACTTACCCCCTGAAGTTAAGCTACCAAAAGCAATATCCCCATATTTTGAGTCATGACTAACTACATCTTACTGGTCATCACCGGTATCTATTGCAGTGATGTGTGCAGTCAGATATTCAGTAAACATTTGCTCAATAAATAAATGAATAAAAAGTAAGTGCACAATTATAGCCAAGAGAAAGAAGGTTTAATTTTTTTCATGTAGCTCTGGCAGGGTAACTCCCAACCAGCAGCGTGCACACAGGCTGTATAAACCGAGCTGTTTGAACAGCAGAGTGAAGCATCATGAGAAAGCGTCACCAGTGCTTTTACCCCACTGGGCATGATCCTGTGAAGTCTGTGCTGTTGGTGACAAATGAAGGGGGACAGACAGACCTTCCACTGCGGCTGGAGGGTAGATCACAATCAGTGTTCCATCAGTGGAGGGTCAATGATACTTACCAAGGATTTAGACAAATTTTTTTAAAAAGTGACTTACTGGCTAAGAAGAAAAAGTAAAAAGGGACCTGTTATTAAAAGAATATTATCCTTTGGTCTGATTTATGTGGATTGATCATCTTATTAGTCCAAATATATTCACGTGGTAGTTAGAATAATGGCCCCCAAATTTGTCTATGTCCCAAACCTGTGAATATGTTATTTTGCATGGCAAAAGGATTTTGTAGATACAATTAAGTTAATGATCTTGAGCTAGGGAGATTATGCTGGATTATCTGTGTGGCACAGTATAATCAGAAGCATCCTAATACCAGCAAGGCAGGACAAGAGTCAGAAAAGATTAGGTGACACTATGCTTTCTTTAAAGACAGTGGGAAGGGACCAGGAGTCCAAAAGGCAGGTAGCTTCCAAAAGCTGGGAAAAACCAGGAAACAGATTATCCCCTTCGGCCTCTAGTAGGAAAGCAGCCCTTCTAATAGCTCAATTTTAGTCCAGCAAAACCCTTTTCAGACTTCTTATCTGCAGAACTGTAAGATAACAAATCTGTTGTTTTAAACTACTGAATCTGTGGTGCTTTGTTAGGACAGCAAGTGGAATCTTATATATTCATTAATCTGTACCCAAACTATAGAGACTCTAATTTGTAGCCATTACAAACCGAAATTTACTTCTAGTTCTCTTGGATTAAAACTGGAGTTATCCTTGGGAAAGGGATTTATTTTGGGGTTGGGGCAGGAAAAAGTGCAAATGAATCTAGAGTGCCCTATGATGTCAAAAAGTAAAGAAGTACTCAGAAAAGACAGAGCATGTCAGAAGGGCACAGGAGCTAACCTAAAAGGGCCCTCAGTAGCCAAAACTGGAACAATTTGAACAAAATAATGATACTACTGAATTATAATTCCCCAAATAAATACAAGGGGACCCCCAAAAAACCTGGAATTACCTTTTGGAGGGTGGGCCTCTTATAGTACAGGCTTCCCCCGCTAGGTGAGTGTACTAGAAACACATCTGTATCAGTGTACCAGCTGGTGGTGTTGTGAGAGGCTGCATTCGGCCTCAGTGACTTTTTTTTGGAAGACTTTCAAGGCATTTGCACATTTCATGATGGGTGATTGACCAGCACACCTGCCCTACCCTCCCTATTTAGCCAACCTCACCCAGAACAACTTTTTTTTGTTTCCCCAGATGAAAAACATTCTTAAAGGGAAATGTTTTGTTGATGTGGAAGAGGTGGAACAAAAAACGACAAGCACTAAAAGGCATCAAAATCAATAATAAATAAATGGAGAATGGACAATCCCACTGATGAATGTTAAAATTAGTATAGGAAAATTTGAGAAGAAATAGAGTATTTGCACCCTGGCTGGTGTGGCTCAGTGGATTGAGCACTGGCCTGCGAATGGAAAGGTCGCTGGTTCAATTCCCTGTTAGGGCACATGCCTGGGTTGCTGGCCAGGTCCCCATTTGGGGATATACAAAAGGCAACCAATCACGTATCTCTTGTACACTGAGGTTCCTCTCCCTTTGTTCCTCTCTTCCCCTCTCTCTAAAAGTAAATAAATAATATCTTTTTTAAAAGTGTGTTAAAAAAAGAAATATTTGCATAGCTCAAAGTATCTCTCTCAATATATTTTAAAATTATATATAGAAAAACGTAACTTTACAGTGGGTAAACCCAAAAGACACCAGCGTAATCAAGTAATTGAGGCTAATATCACAAGTGTGGTAGGCAGAGTTCCATGATGACTGCTCCCTCCCACCTTCCTCCTCACCGTTGGTGTATGTGAGTACGCCTTACACAGCCATTCATCCAGTGAGTACGATGGACCTCAGCCTTCTCATTAGGTTGCATTAGGGGACACAGCTGACTTTAAGAGCGATCATTGATTTGGGCCTGACCTAATCACATGAGCCTTTTAAAATCTGGGTCAAGTTAGAGATTAAAAATGTGAGAGGGATTAAACAGGAGGGAAATTCTCCAGCTGCCCTTGTAGATGGAGGGGCCACGGCAGGTCCTTGAGAGTGGCCTCCAGGAACCGAGGGTGGTCCCCAGCTGCCAGCCAAGCAAGAAAAGTGTACGCCCAATAACCAGGAAACTGAATTCTGCCAACAACCTGAACAAGCTGAGCTGGGGGGAGGAGGACTGATGAGGTGCAGCCCAGCCAACACCTTGATTTCAGCTTTGTGACTCTGAGCAGAGAGCCCAGCTGGTTGGCCTGACTCCTCACCTCCAGAAACTGTGAGCCAGTAAGTGGGTATTTCTGGTGCCAGGGCTGTTGTGGTTTGTCAGGGCAGCCGCAGAAAACCACTCAACTCGTCCTAACACACACAACATCACGTCCTACCTGACAGGGTGCTCTGAAAAGGACACATCACATCTGATATTTTCTTGCCAAAAATACAGTACCTCATCTAATCATGAGAACACACTGCCAAATCCAAACTTGAGAGGCAGTCTATAAAATAACGGACCAGGACTCTCCAAAAGAGTCAAGGTCATGAAAGACAAAGTCTGAAGCAGAAAAAGGACATTGGAAATAAACTAGTGAAACCTGAGTCTATAGTTTCATTAATAAGAAAAATTACAACAAAACACATCTGAAGTTACTTCTTAGAGCACTGTCCCCATATGCCAGGGTTGCAGGTTCCATCCCCCATCAGGGCAGGTACTGGAAGCAGCCAATGAACCGCATGGATGGGTGGAGCCATGTTCCTCCCTCTCCCGCTCTCCCTTCCTCTCTCTCTACACAGCAATAAATAAAAAAATTAATAAATAAATAAAATTGGGCTAGTCTTAAGCAATTCACTTCTTAAAACTTGTTTTTCCAATTGTTAGGTAACACGAAAAATGTAATGTGCTTTAAGATTCTTAGATGAAATAGTAGCAGTTATGCTGCTTATCTTTTAGTAATTTCAATTTTGTTGACCTTTAAGATGGCTTAATTTGGGGGGAGTTGGAGTGTTTTAGAAGTCTCAGGAGGCTTCAAACTGGTAACGAGTTTGATGCAATAGTATAAACTAATGAAAACAAATACTACTGATGGATGTAATACACAAATGAAAATTTGGACAACTCAGTACATTGCGGAGGCTTTCTGTGGTTCTTGCTTTGATGTTTGCTTTTTACTTTTATTCCAAATTAAGGAGTAAGCATGTAAAACTACAAATACGCAAAATCTTTCTCAACAGCTTGAAAGAATAAACATTTCAGAAGTTTTCTGAAGTCAAGACAGAAGCAAACGAGAACTCAGTGACACACTGTTCGAACAGTTTGATTCACAAGACAGAGACTCCCTCCCAACAGGGAAAGGAAAAGGACCAGTGGCTGCACGGAGTGTTTGCAGGAGCGATGACTCATTTTCTTCTGAGCTTCATTTCAGAGGGACAGACACACACTGCAGGGGGTGTGACTGCTGTAGGGAGCACTCGCCTTTGCTGCTCCCACGTTCAGGTGACACAGTTCTTCTCCACTTCCTCCACGGACAACCAGCCCAGCGCCTGCGCCTGGTGCGAGGCTGGCTCACGGCCTCCTCTGAGGTTAATGTTAACAGCGCCCTGGACAGAGCAACAGGAAGCATCTGTGTATCTCACCACAAACTCAGACGATCCGGGCTTTCCCCATTCGAAGTATAAATTCCGTTGGCATTAAATTACTCGATTGTTCTTGTTTATTCATTTAAAACATTTAAATATATAAAACATCATGGTAGTAACCTCTGAGAAAACTGAAATAATTGATGACTATATACAAACACTTAATTAGTCCTTACCAGTCAATCAATATTGATTTTTCCCCCTATAAAGGCAACGTGCACTATGAAAGCTATTCTTGCAAATCTTTTGTTCTTATGTTCTAGAACCATCTACAGTGACAGCAAAACTCAAGGAACAATGTTAGTCAATTATCAGCTGCCAAGTTACCTTGAAGACCAGGTGGTATAATTGATCATTTCTACAAAATTGGGGGAATAACAAAATGGTAGAACATCCTGTTTGAATAATTAAATAGCAGAAGATCCATTTTTGCTTAAGCATAAATAATGGCTCTTTATTGCCTGTTACACCTGTTTGAACTTTTTGGCTTGGCTTTCAAAGTACTCTTAATTGGGCCTTACCCTACTTCCTTATTTTCTACCTTTTCTCAGCACACAGTGCCTGTTGTGTGGTAGGGAAGACACGCTCACTCCTGCTTTACCTTGTTACACCCTCTACCACAGGCCAATAAAAACTCTCCCCATTTAGATTCAACAAACACTCATATAGTATCTTCTATGTACCAGGACTATGCTGTATTTTCTCATGCATTTCTCTGAATCTGCATGAGTACTGTCGTTGGTTTTTACAAGTGAAAGACACTCACTCAGAGTTCTGAGAACAACCCACAGTCACTCAGTTACTGAGTGCAGGCCTGGAAGTCCAGCCCAAGGCAATCTTCCCTCCTCACTCTGCCCCTTCCGCTCCTCACTATGTTCCCTTGCTTGTTATCCAAGGGCTTCTTGGGTGTTATTTATCTTTGCAACTAGATGGTAAGCTCCCTGTGCACAGCTGTGTATTATATTTTCTTTTACTTCCCCACCCCACAGAGCCTAATTCAGTACTGTGTCCAGGGAGCACTCAAGAAGTACTGGAACGGAGAGGTGGCCAAACACTTTGGGCTGTCTCCTTTCTCAACTGTTAACAAAGTTAACTTTTGCAACATAATTTTGTGTTTTGAGTTCAGTTCTGTGTGGCTAGAACTTGCTGTGTGAAAAAGTACTTCCTTTTAGTCTTAAATACCTCACTTGAGAGTCAAGTTATCTTTGACTTACAGGTTAATTTTGTTAATATTCAGCCAATCTACTTCCTTCATTGACTTTAATCACAACCCTGTTCATTTTATTTTTCCAAGAAGAGAATCCCTAGCATCTCCTAGGCTTTCTGTCATTCTTCTGACCACATGATGGCTTCTTCATGTCTTTGAGGAATGGCAAGCTAAATTGGATGGACAAGTGGTGCTGGCCAGTAGCTTAGGTGGTTAGAGCACTGTCCAGTATGCCAAGCTTACAGGTTCAATCTCTGGTCGGGGAGCATACAAGAGTCAACCAATGAATGCATAAATAAGTGGAACAAATCAGTGTTTCTCTCTTTCTCCCTTCCTATCTCTAAAATCAATCACTCAATAAAAATGAAAATGCATGGACAAGCTGGCTTTTGATTAGACAATCTGTCCAGTGTCACGTGTTCTCATCAGCCAGGAAATTTGCTGCACACATGTTGAGCTTGGCCAGCAGCTGGAGAACAAAGAGTATTTTTAAGCCTAGTGGTCTCAGTTCCTCTCAGCCCTCACTATTTTAATAGTCTTCAGCCAGGCCAGTTCAGACCTTTCTCTTATGCCTAGACTGGAAAGCCAATGAGGACAGGGACTGTCTGTCCTGTTCATTCCTTGACCACTGTAGGACGCCACCAATTTCAGCCTTATGTAGCATATTCTCTCCCAACTTTTAGTCCCAACCCACAATAAAAAATATACACATACACACATCGAACCAGAGAGAACTCTTCGTGAAATAGTACTTCAATCGCAATGACTTTGGGTATTTTCTGTTTTACATCATTCTGGTTTTTTTAGTAGGTCGTAAGCTGCTAAAATGATTTCTTAAGTTCCCTGTTTCAAACACACTGTGCCAGAGTTCAGGTGAGGTCTTTTGCCACTTTATCACCTAGCACCCTAAATGAGAAGACCCCTGTAAATCATTTTTTGTTAGAGCCAAGTGCTAGGGAAATGCCTAACAGTCGGGCACATAACTGCGTGACTAAATGCTTGGGGTTCTGTGTTGGCTGAGCCTGTTCTTACTGTGAAAATATACAGTTCAATTGTATTTTTA
The DNA here is from genome assembly GCA_004027735.1 of Carollia perspicillata. Lineage (NCBI taxonomy): Eukaryota > Metazoa > Chordata > Mammalia > Chiroptera > Phyllostomidae > Carollia > Carollia perspicillata. Next base: position 12,606 of record PVKM010004130.1, read on the forward strand.
AAAGTTAAACTTCCATGTACTCAAGAGCACTAATAACTTTAATCAACAAGAGAAATCTCACCTAAATCATGCAAGAAAACAGCAGATATGTAAGTAGGATTCTAATTAATTTGATATTTATTCTACAATACTTTAGACATCGATTCTAGAGCAAAGTCCCTTTTCAGTTTTCTAATTAAAGTCCTAACTTTGATTCCAGGCACTTTCTATGAATTCAATGAAGAGGAAAGAAATAGAAATAGATGGTTATGAAGTGGCTGTTACATGTCAGATATTATATTACATATGGTTCTATAAATCATCTTATTCAAGCAATTGTGTTAAGAATGAAGGTACTGCGGTGTGAGAGGCCAAGGAACTTGCCCCAGGTTGTACAGCCAGTTAATAAATACAAGCCCTGGGCTTCACACCTGGTTTCCTGACCCGAACCTGACGCTTTGCCTACTGCCTGACATTGTATGTGCGTTTTAAAACAATGCATTAGTGCCTACCCTGTGTTTTGTATAATGTCACAGTGCTGTAATATTAGTTGGAAATATTACACATCAAACATCTACTACTCCCTTTGTGGGATGACTCTATTTGGGGATATTTCATGATCTTTTTTATGCCTCATTGTCAGAGAAGCCTTTCTTCTTCAATACCTCATAGTGAAACTTAAATGCATCTCTTCTTTAGAATGGCTAATGAAAGAGGCCCGAACTGGTCACCATATTCTCCTGTTATATGTTCTGTAAATGCTCTTCCTGGACCTCCACTTTATATTTTTTTAAGATTGTGATTGAGTCTGAAGGACACCAAAAGCTCAGCTAAATTTAAAGTTCTTTGCTGCAGACTTTGAACTGTCTGGGTATTCAAAAATACCTGGAAAAAAAATCAGTGGACTGTTTCTGTTTGAATGAAGACATCTGGTGCGCTAGAATCACAGTCCTCTTTCATTTTTTGCGTGTTGAATTCAACTTGTGACTATTGCTAAGTCCACTGTCTCGGTACTGTTTAAAAACAAAACAAACAACACAATACTCCCTGACCTTGAGCTGTACTGCCTGTAAGGTGTTCATTGGCCAGCATCCAGATAAAGCAGCTGAGCTGAACGCAGCACGTATGTGCTGAAGACCCTGCCTTGTGCCGTGCGTGCACTGTCCTGTTTGATCCCCACAGCAACACAGTGAGGTGGGTATTATTATTATCCCTGGTTTTTCAAACGAGGAAGCTAAGAAGTTAAGCAGCTTGCCCAGGGGTCACCAAGAAAAGTGGTGGAGCCTAGTTTTTTAAGCCAGATGGCCTTGACTGGAGATTGAGCTCTTAACCACACAGCATCCCTTGCATAAGAGGAGCACCGGTAAGAAACCACCCGCTCATTCCCACAAAACCAAGAAAACAAGACAAGGTCTTAAAGGGTAAGGTCACTGTAGCATCAGGTTGGCACCAGAAGGCTTCTGGGACAAGACTTTGAGCAGGGCATCCCAGCAGGGTGGGATTTAACTGGCAGAGCAGAGAATGGGGGCATCGAGACAAAGATGTCCCTGGCTTGCTGAGTCGGGGGAAAAACAGCATTGGGATAATGGGACAAGGTTGGTAAATTGTAATAGAGTCTTATCTACTTTGGTCCCCTCATTTCTTTCTGGTTTTCCTTAAGAATAAAACAAAATGCAAATACATACTCTAACATAATACAGCACCCAGATATGCATAAAATAAAACACTAATATATACAACTAAGGCAAATAATACAATTATTAGTTACTGAGGTCTTTTTTTCCTTCCTGGTGTACTATAGCCTTGCCATTTTTATATCTGATAATCTTTCTTATTCAAATTTAAATAAAACTGTTTGAGCCCTGGCTGGTGTAGCTCAGTGAACTGAGTGTCAGCCTGTGGTCCAAAAGGACACTGGTTTGATTCCCGCTCAGGGCACACGGCTGGGATGCAGGCCATGTTCCAATTTGGGGGTGTGCAAGGGGTAGCTGATTGATGTTTTTCTCCCTCTCTCTAAAAATAAATAAAACCTTCAAATGTTTGAATTGTGTTAACAGTTACTCCTTATTTTAATTGAATGAGAGGATTTTCCCACCTTTTCCCAGCCTTACTATTCAATTCTGGAAGTCAGTAACAAATATATGGCAAAGACGTTATAGTACAGGAAGTCCAAACTTGCAAATGGGCTGGGTTCCAGACATTATTGTAAATCAGTTGTTTGGAACCTGGAATTTATTTTCCCATGGAAATAGTGGTTAAGTTCCCAGAGGGCCCACAAAGGCTTACTTAACCAAGAATGTGACAGAAATGAACAGTGTCACCTTTGTGTTGAACTGTGCCTATTATTCTGAGGACTCTATGGATTTCTCTTCTTACAGTGTTTTAGCTAATCACCCCTTCTGGGACACAGGTTTTTTCATTATAGATTACAGAAAAAGCTATCACTTAGAATTCTACCCAAATCCAATCTTTAATACTGTGCTAAGGTATTCCTTTTCACAAATCATTACTCAGAATATGACTTCAGTTGGAAAATTGTTTTCCTTAGCCTGAGGATAGGAGTCAGAAGAACGGCCCAAGAATGCTTATAGCTCAGGCTGCGACATCACATTCTCTGCCTGCCCTGTGACGAGAAGGCAGCGAAATGATACCAGGGACATGTGTTGCCCCTGCTAGTGCAAGCGACCATCTGGTTCCTAGAGGGTATCTTTGCGGCCTGTGTGTGATTTAAAAAAAAAAGACTTTCTTGGTTTCTGACTTGGCATCAGGTAGTAAAAGTAGTTCTTAGGTCTCAGTGCCCCAGAGTGGGTGTTAGAACTTGGGAGATTACCCCATCATGTGTTTCGACTGTAACTGAATGTATATTACATAAATTTCACACAAATAGTCTGAAGCTACGAAGTGGGTATCTGTCAACTACAATGCTTGTCTCAGAAACATTTCCTTGCAGGGCACAGTAACCACAATAAAACCAAAATCTTTGTTTTAGGTAGAAACATTACCAACAAATGTTTCCAAAACAGAAATGCTTAAAGTGAAAAAAAAATTTGTTTCTATGGCCATCAAAATAGTGTGGTTTTAAAAACTTTAGTCTCTGTACACACTTCATTTCTACTTTTTCACCTCCTTGGGAGCTTTTACACTAGCTAGGGACTCTTGGTATGACTTTAGAGTCTGCCTTTACCAAATGGTGGAAAAAGCATTGGTATGACGAGGGAAGGTGTGTATTCACAACCCTAGCCCTCTCCTCCCCTCGAATACAAATCCCACTAAATTTGTATAGCCATGTCTGCTGTCAGTGTCTATTTAAGCACTTGGTGATTCTGTCTGCAAATATTTGCCAATAAAGGCAATGCATTTCAACCGAAAAATATATTATTTTTTTGGCATTTCTTAAAACGCTGTACAGACTTAGGTACCAGACTTCACAAAGGTGAAGTAAGCCACTGGCTACCACTTATGAATGAATGAGTACTGCTGGGTACGCAAAGTCTGTTTTTAGCAAAGAAAAGAATACGCGGCAGGAACTCAGCACTTCCAGATACACAGCATAGAGCTATGGTAGGCATCGAGGAAAGTCTAGAGAGCAGGAGGAGGATTTGGAATCTTACTGGAAAGCTTTAGGGCCAAGTAGGTCTATGCTCTTTGAAAGTGAAGACAGTTATCCCAACTGTATTTAAAAGAATGAAGAAAGAGAGAGGAGGAGAAAAAGGAAAGAAAAACAACACTTTTTAGAGCTCTTGGGGGAATTAAATGAGAGCACACGCACAAAAGTATCCAGCAAGGTTACAAAGATGCATTAGGTGCTCAATAATGTTGGCCAAGTTTGAGTACTTGAAATTTTATTGGGCAAACACAGGGTTATTTATGCTTAATTATGTCAGTAGTTTTGTTAGCACCTGCAGCTTCTAGGAATTAGAGAGACATAGCAACTGAAATAAGTTCAATTATCAACCGAAATAAAATACTGACCAATCAAATTCACCAATATTGCAAATAAGGTGGGATTTCTTTCTGGGTTGGGCTTACAAAGAGAAAGACATTGAAATGCTAAGATTATCCAGCATGTCCCTATCCCCAGATACACATCGTGCAAACAAGTTTATTGGTCACCAGAGGGACTGCATAAAAGGGCAAAGTTGGCTTAAAGCAAACACATCTTAATTTCTTAAAAAATTCAAACCGTATCTATAAAGTCACGTCATACACAAGGAACAAGTTACTGAAAAACACGCTTTTCAAGTCCACTGGAGTTCTCCATGAAGAGCAGTAATTTCCTTGTTATGACCAATGTGTTTGAGCTGCAACTGTTTTTTAAAAATGTAAATAGAACATAACTTTCCAACTCAAGTTTCCAAGATGATGAAAATTAATTTTAATTACTTTACATTCTTCTACCAGAGAAAGAAAAACAATCCCAAAAGAAAACCTCGACAGTTCGAGTACTGTATTCAAATTTAGATGATACAGATGGGGGTCAGCATGAAACATGTAAAACAATACATGCGTTACCCGAACTCACTTATGCTTTATCTGAACTTACTTTAATATTCTAAGTTTGTAAGCTCGAAAAATAAACATTTTGAAGTAGAGTCAGTTATTTTTAAATGCCTTGTAATAAATTTTAAATGAAAGATATTCAAGGCAGTAGTATTACAAATTAATTCCCACTAGATTAACCAACATGTGTCAGAAAAATAAACTCAGTATAAGATGCAGCATTCTCTGTAGAACAAATAGAAAGATCCCCTGGTTATTTTTCTAATATTCTTCTCTTTCTCACAAAAATAGAAAAACCTCTCTGCAATTCACTCTCCTCCAGGAAGGAGAGTTCTACGGGGACTGGTTTAGTGAGCGGCACCTTTCCCTCTCTCTCACCTCTGTGGTCCTTCGGCGCCGGGTAACTTGGATTCTGTTTATCTGCTAAGGTTTGCTAAATAAAAAGGATTGATGACACCCATTGCAATATGTTCAAAGTAATTTACAAGGCTGGCAGCACCCTGGAAGTTCTGAACAGGCACCATTTCAACTCTAACAGACAGACATTTCTCCATTCTGGGACACAACGGGAAGTAGACAGCAACCTGTGTAATGTACCAAAGGTTTAAACCTTAAGAAAATCTAAGTAAGTTAAAAAAGTAAAATGCCTGGATATAATGAGTTGCTAATAAGCCATTTTACTTAAAATCCAAAGCTGTCCTTAAAATATATTTCCAGCTTTACAGTGACCTTTCTTCATGGGCAGATCATAAAAGAATTAGGATTATTTCCAGAAACGTGGTCAATTGTACTTAAATTGTATTTAACCCCTCAGTGACCTCTGCCTTTATTTGCACTGTGAAAAATAAACAGCTATATCATGCCTTTCTGGGCAGTCAATAGGTTTTATTTACATTACTTTGAGAAAAGGAGACAAAAGACATCCTTTACAATTGTCTTTCAGCAATCTCAGTTGTGAGGGTAATATATAACCCAAAATTTTATATATAAGGAAAATATCTATATATAACATATGTAAATAAATGGATAAATAGACAAACATATAAATAAACAAATAGATAAATAGACAAATAAAGACAAAGTGGCTCTGAAGTCTCTTGAAGTACAAATTTACAAACTGACCACCAGCTACAGAACTTAGATCTGTAACGGAGAAAAATCGTTGTGAGCCTGAAAAAAAATTAAAACAACACCGCCACTAACATGGGGAAAAACAGAAAATAGAAAACAATAATCACCGGAAAACCTGGGTCTTGCAAAGATTTCTTTCCATCAGAAGATGCAGAAACATATTTCCCCCTGGTGCAAAGGAAAACGTTTCTCAAGCACCCCCAGTTTCTTCCCTGCTTGTCCCCCCAGGCGCTGGTGTAGACGGCCGGCGTGGACTTTTTTCCAAAGATGAGAAGTAGAAATTTGTACTTTATCGGGAGCGGGTGCACTTTTCCCCCCGGCCCCCCTTTCCTCTGCCTCCAAGATGGTAGGAAAGTTGTCGTTTCGGAGGGCAGAGGAGCGGCTCTCTGGTGTTATGTCCTCGCAGTGCCTGTAGTGGTGCTGTAGGAGGCTGCTGCCTCTTCTTGTGCAGCCCCGGCAGCCCTGCCTTCTTGGCTGGAGAGTATATTCAGGGATTTCCCCTTAATAATCACCGACCCTGGGAGCACTTTTTACTTTCCAAAATAAAAATATGATCCTCACCCCTCTTGCTTGACAGGGAAAGGCTCTCGCCGGAGCCTAGTGGGGAGCAGTAGCAGCCGCAGCCGAGCTTCCTAGTCCATTGCCAGCGCCTCTCAGATCTGTCAGCGCAGCCGAGGGAAAAGGGGGGGAGGAGGAAAAAAAAAAAAAGCAGCTGAAAGGTAAGCAGAGGCGGCCCCAGGCCCGGCCCACATCCCCGGGCTCCCGTAGGGCGGCGGGCTGGGCCGCGCAGGCAGGGCGGGCGGCGAGCGCGGTTACGTGAGACCGGGGATTCGCCGGCCTGCGCCAGGCCCCGGACACAGGATGGAGGGGTGAGAAGGGTCGGCGCCGGGGTGGCGGGGGCTGGGGACCTGGGGGCCTCTGGGGCGCCTGCAGGCAGCAACGGCGGGCGGGCGGACCGGGGTCCAGCCGGGGCCGGAGCAGGGCCAGCGGCGCGGCCTACGCGGGCCGGGGTGGGGGTGTGGGGCGGGGTGGGGGTGCCGGCTAGGCCTCGGGCGGCGGGCCCCGCGGCGACCGCACCCTACCCCCTCACCGGGGCCTCCCCGCGCCCCTGCGGGACCCCGAGGCCTCCGGGAGGGACGGCGGCGCTGCGGGGCCGAGTCTAGCGCTGGCCCGGAGGTTCCCCCGCGGGGCGGCAGGCCCGGGTTTCCGGGACAGGGGCGTCGGGGCCTAGGAGTGGGGAACCGGTGCCCACCCCCGAGCGCCCACCCTCCCCTTCCCTTCCCCCGGTCTCCCTCAAACGCCCCTCCCCCATTCCGGTAATAGTTAAATTTATTTATCCCCCTCCTCCGCGCTCTGGGCGGCCTGGCCGGGGCGGGGCAGGCGGCCAGGCGGGCGTGGGGTGGGGTGGTGGGGCGGCGAGGAGTCAGGTGCAGCCGCGGCCCGGAAAGTTTCCTTTTAGGCCCGAATGGGGGGGCTGCCCTCCTTTCGGGGAGCCCTGGTCCTAGCGCTCGCGACCCCCGAGGGCGTCGGGGAGAGCACTCGGCTATTTTGAAACTCTTTGCCAGTTCCTGTCCGTTGAAGGTACTCCGCCCCTGCACCCCTCGCCCGCGCCCCACCCCACTCCCCGGCGAGCCCTTCCCGGGCTGCGAACTCAGCCCATTCCCCAGGCGCCCCCGGGCTGGGGAGAGGGCCTTCTCTTCCCGTGTGGAAAAGTTTTCCAGGGATTTTTCTTAGCGTATTAGTTAGTGACTGGGCTTTCTGCGGAGGGAAGGGAGGAGGTAAATTCAGGTGGTATTTCTTCCTGTCGGTGCTGGCTTTCCTTGTCGCCTTTTTAGCCCTTACCCCGGACCCGGGGGGTGTTCTTTTCAGATTCAGGAACCCCCCCACCCCCGCCCTTTCATCCTGACTCCTTCGGGTCTCAGCCCCGTTTCCTGGACAGCCCCTTGCTGGAGGGAACAGGGAGCGGTGAGGACTGTCAGTGAGCGAGGGCCGGGTTTCTGGAGCGGCCCCCACATGCCGGAGTTTCCCGTCCTGTTGGGTCACTGTCCGATGAAACCAGCACGTGAACAGAGCCGAAGGGGCAGAGACCCCGGTTGTCAGCACGCTCGGAAGCATTAAAAATTAGGAGGCAGAGAAGGTGGGCAGGGCAGCTCCTGAAACACGGTTTGAAGATCGTGGTGGATTTATTCTGATAATAACTATTTGCATTTATGTAATATCTTATATTCGACTCCAGCAGTAGAAAAGTGGGGATTTTAAGGAAATGTGCTATTGCTGCAACTCAGAAGGGTATGTGAAGAGCCCTCGGGGAACTAACTGAACATAGCTGATATCGTGGATGGTTTTCCTTTCTGTGTTTAAATGGGTGCAATTTTAGCAATATTTTGGTGCCATGAGCTTTAAAAGTTTTTTCTTTAAGTTGAAAACTTAAAATTTCAAATCTAGATGCCCTGGTTTTCAGCGATGGGATGTTCCCTGTGGCTTCACTTAACCTCCTGGTTGTTCTTTAGTATGGAAGTTGGAATGTTAATGTACCCTGCCCCCCACCACCAGCCTCCGGTATGGGCAAGTTTGGAGAGGTTATTTTTCGGTCTTTTCCCTCCCTTCCCTTTATAGTGGACCTAGGTACAGGATGTCGTGTGTGTATGTGTGTGTGTCCTGCCTGGTGGCAGGCTGGAGTTGGCTGGCAGAGGTGTTCCCCGCTCTGCCCGCACAGCACTGTTACCCAGTCCAAAGCGGGCACTTGCAGACCCTTGACTTGGTCTGTGCTGACTTCTGTCAGGCAGGGGAGTGAGACTCCTTCCGAGATTCTTACTGTGTGTCTTTTCCTGTGGTCTGCCTAAAATAAAACTGTTTTTTTTTCCCAGTGATAGATGTCCAGCCATTTAGCATTGTTCTTAAGAAAAGCATGATATTTGAGATCATATGGGTTTCATACAAAAATGCAAATTACACTTAGTGGTTGTTTAACTTTATTGATTAATTGAAATTGTTTATTGACCTGGACATTTTTATATACTTGTGTATCCAAAGATGTTACTTCTATTGTGGTTTGTCATTTTTAGAGCATATTGGTTGGAAGAAATCATTTGATGAGTCTCTTTTCTTAGGACATTTTAAGGTTAAAAAAATCTCTTTGCCTCATAATTTGGTATTTTAAAGGTACAGCTTTAATTTCACATTCCTAAGCTTCAAAAACTGTATATGTACAAATCCCAAAAGTTTTGTATTAATTTCCTAATCCTAACTGCCTCAAGAGCTACTTATTCCCTCAAGGGATGGTGGAGTTTGTTTTTTATTTATTGGAAACGAATAAAAGGCTGCAGGGCAAATACGGAATTAATTTTAAACTGCTACGGTAAGGTACTTTTTGACTCAAATGTTTAGTTTCAAAAATAGGTATTTATTTTGATTTATAAGTCTGAAATGATCAATTTTTCCTCTGAAAGATCGTAGAAGGAAATTTGTATACCCCACCCCAACTATTTTTTCCAGCAAATCGTGTCACTGCTATTTTTAGAGAAGTGAAATTTTGGTTTAGATGGATTAAAAAATTTCTAAGTGAGAGCACCCAAAATTAAACAAGTCACTTCAGAAAAAAAATGCTGATCCATTCATTCTTACCTGAGATGTTCCCCCAGGGTTAGCAGCTCTCACTGCACAGGTTTGGAACAATGGTTATGGGTAATGAGAGGTCATTTATTTCCGAGTGCAGTTAGCAGTATTCTGTGGACACATAACCCAGTGTCTCCTCGCACACACTTGGGAACTTGTAAGCAGTGAGTGGATAGGTGAGAGTGAGTTGGAGGCAGCAAGTTTTCTCCAGAGCAGATACAACACTGCATGTACAGTGGAGTCACATCCAAGCCCTCGGAATTTATGCTAATGTACCTGTCCCAGGGCCCTGACTTTAGTTATGCTGATTTTAGACGATACTTGTGGCTATTTTGAGACACTTGCAGAGATACTCTCCACTCGCGCTTAGAGGTAAAACCTGGACCCTCTCTTTCTTCCCGCCTTGCACTTAAGATGGCAGGCTGCTTGCTTGGGTCACACTCTTTTTAAGACGGCTGTTCAGTTAAATTTTATTTGTTAACATGATACCCTATCGTCAGACACGTTTGGCCTGCCTGGCCTTTGGGTTCTTGTCCCAGCTCTTCTACTGGATGAGTTACTTCATCTTTGCTTTCTTTGCCTGTAAAATGGAAATAGCACTTTTTGATGTAAGGGTTAGGTGAGATAGCCCTGTGCTTGGCTCTTAGTTGGTGCTCCTTAAGTATTAATTCCCTTAGCCCACCTTACCTCTCTATTAACACCATCTAAATGCCATTTCTTATCATTGTTTGCTTTTTTTCTGACTGAAAGTAATACTTTCTATTGTCCATTCCACTCACACCTATTTATCCCAGGAGATAACCATTGTTAATGTTTTGTTGTTTTCTTTCTTTCTCTGTTTTGTGTGATTGTGTGTGCGTACAACATAAACTTAATCCTAGGATTTTCCATTTAACCATGTTGTGTAGTTTTTTTTGTTGTTGTTGTTTAAAGCTTGGGCTCCGAAAGCAATCTGGCCTTGAATCCTACCTATGGGATTTGGGCAAATTACTTCATCTTACTCTCAGTTTCTTCATCTGTGGAAGAAGGTGATCAGCATCCCTTCTTCATAGGGCTGCTGTGGGGAGTGGACGAGGAACTGCACAGAAAGCCCTTCGTATGGTACCTGGTGCATGACCTTTAGATATTATTTTCCTCTATAAAGATTTTCGAAATTCTCCGTGTGAATTTTTCAGTGTGAATGAGTTCTTGATTCAGTATATACTAATAATACTAGTGAGTAGATAGAATGTTAAAATTATCTTCGTGGGGCAAATAAATATTTTTGTATCAGTAGAAAAGTGGCAGTATAGTCACAGAAACTTGCAGCAGCTAGGTGTTAGTCCAGTCTCTGTTGTCGAATTCTGTGGGCTGGCAGATGTAAAGGAGTGCTAAGTATACTAGCGGTCAAGGAAGCTAGGTTTACTTTACCTCTAGCTCCTCCGTTAAAACTTTAGAATGCTTACCCCAGGTAGGTGAAGGTAGGAGTTGCTGAAGCTGCTGCTGTTTCATTCATTTAAGTAACTGTGGGCCCTGTAATACAGAGACACATTCACTGCCCTTGAGGAGTTTTTAGTCTAGTGGAGGAGGGAAAAACGCTGACATTTACAATCGTGAATGATAAGGGATAGATTGGCCTGGAGGCAGGAAAGGTATTTATTTTGGCTGCCCTGGGGCAAACCGTAAAGTGAGGCCTTTCCAGGGGTGTTTCCGTCCGCCCTAAGCAAATGGGAGGGGTTTTAGAAAGGCCATTTCTGAAGGTGGGACCTGAAACACAAGAGTATTCTGTGTTGCAAATTGTAGGAGTTGTAGGAGTAGAAATAAATAGTGGGGGAGGGGGGGTCAGCCCGGCCAGGTCCTAAGGAGTTTATGTGTTAGGCTAAAGAGTTTGCATTCCTTTTACATTTGCAAGCAGACCCTGAAGGCCTTTGGCCAAATAAATTGTTTGCGTTTTCAAGGACCTGAGTTGTACAAAGAGTGGAATAAAGGAGGGAAAGACTGGAATGAGACCCGTGAGAGAGCTACAGAGAAGAGATTGAAGGTTTGGATTAAGGCGGCAGCCGTGGCAGAGGAGGTGGAGAGAAGTGGGGAGGCTGGTTCCGCAGGTAAAGTAGCTGCTTGAGTTGACCAGATGTAATTTGGGAATCGTCCTTAGATAAACAGCTGAAGTTGTAGAAGTAGAAGAACTTGGCTTAGTCAGTGGTTCATAGCCTTTTTTTTTTTGAGAATCTGATGAACTTAATGGATGCTTTTCCAGAAAAATGCTTCATGTTCATAGGTTTGAAACTTGGGTAATAACCTAGTTTTGGAGTAGATATAGAGTAGAAATTAAAATGAAAACCCCATAGAAATGTCTTGTTTGACCCACGCTTTTTCTGTGTGACCTTATCACTGCCATCTCATAGATGAGGGTACATATGTATAAAGTAAACTTCTCGAGGTCATACATCTTGTTTCTTTTAAAGATTTTATTTATTTACTTTTAGAGAGAGAGTAAGGGAGGGAGAGAGAGAGAGAGAAATCAATGTGCAGTTGCCTCTGGGACACCCTTAACCAGGGGCCCAGCCCACAATCCAGGCAGGTGCCCTGACTGGGAATTGAACTCTCAACCCTTTGGTTCACAGGAGGCACTCAGTCCACTGAGCTGCACCAGCCAGGGCTACATCTTATATTTTAACAATTGAAATGAACTGCCGACATGGAAAAAAATTAGGACATTTTGCGTGATTATTTGGATTTTTATCTTCTTTTGAAAAATCAGAAACCTTGAGTTTGCTTTTTTTTTTTCTTTTTTTCTTTTTTAAATTGCACTAGCTTATTGGAACGGGTTTGAGTCAGCCCTCTTTAGATGAACAGAGTTTGCCAGAAACTGCCCCTGGCCCACCTTGGTGGCCCATGTTAAGTATTTCACCTAGCATCCCTATAAAAGAAGATAAAGAGAATCTAGGGAACATAGCACCTGAGTGTGGGGGCAAGAGAACCAAAGCCAGTGACCGAGCAGCCGGAAAGAGATTTTCAAGGAAGAGAAAGTGGTCAAATGCTACAGAGAGGTCAGGTAAGATAAGGATGAAACCATGTATGTAGAGTTTCAGTAACAGAGGCCATTGGCTTCAGATTCTTAGAACAAAAGAACAGTTGCGGACTGTAGCTATAACTTTTTTCTTGTCCTGCAATGTGGGCTTTCCGTAACAATTGAGAGCCACTGTGGCACGGACAGGAACCAGAAAGCTTTTATTGTAAAGGATGATTAACTGGAGCTAATAAATGCTGTAACCAAGTCAGTCACTGCTCATTCTGCTGGCATTTTTTGACAAAAGAACATTGGTATATACATGCTGTATAAGATGTAGACAGTATTTTTAGTGTTAGATTTTTAATATGGATTATAGGGAAGAATTCTGAGTGGATTCTGTTAGCATAGCCTCAAGAAGGTGGGAAGGCCTGACTTGATGGAGAATCAAACTGTACCATTCAGAAAACCACTAGCAGCTGGAAGTGTGTTTTAGCTCTGCAGACTCTAGATTAAAATGATCATAATCCTTATAAACTACTACTACAGTTTCTAATAGTAGTTAATATTAAGTGATTACTATGTGCTGAGTACATGCTAAGCATGGTTCATGTAATACCTAATTTAATTCTAAATGACTCAACTTGGTACATACTATTATAATTCTCTCTTTACCTGTGAGAAAACTGAAACCTAAATAACTTGCCCAAGGTCATAGACCTAGTCATTAGGAGAACCAGATTTGAGCGCCAGGCTCTGAGGCTGACTAGTGCCGGTGTTCTTAGCTTCTGCATAAACTCCCCTTTACCTTTCTGATAGACCAGGTAATGAGCTCAGCTACTGTGAAGGCCACTTACATTTGAACTCATAACGCATGTTTATTTTTCCAATAATAAATGGCACATAGTAGATGTTCAGTAAGCATTTATTTGATTTATTTTTAAATATTTTAGTTTCAACTTCGTACTGAGGATTGTATTTCTGGGTAATAGGCAGTTTTTTTCACTGACCTTTTCAAATCACATCAATTGATTTTCATTATTTCTAATGTTATTACTTTTCACATTGATATGTGGGATGTTAGTATTTAAAAAAATTAATATACTCATCTGCTTAGTATTTCATTTTTTGCTGTATGCAGTTGAATTTAAAAAAACTTAAAATGGGGAGCTTTTTTTAAAGACTTTAAAGTATGTGACTGAGATAAGTAAGTATACTCATCATCTATTAATTATATTAGGAAACTAAAATTCTGAGAATTTAGGTTCATGCTGTATTAAAAATCGTAAGATACGTTGCAGTTCTAGGCTCTTAAAAGGGGGTAGAATATAAAATTACAGATGGCAATTAGGGAAAAATACTGTGGCAGTGAAATGAACATGCTTCTGTAACATGAGACTCAAAAGAACAGTAAGAACATGCAGAGATTCTACGTGGAGGTGATGGAGCAGCAGTCCCTAAGAGAGTAATGTTCATGTTTTTGTCAAATGGTTTGTGGTTGCTGTTGGAAGACAGAGGGCTGTAGGTTGCTTTTGTCAAACCTTATCGTCCTGATTTTTCTCCCTGCTAATGCCTCATTCCTCTGTATTTGTAAGGTGAAAGAAACAATATAAAGGAATTGTTTTAGTTTCCAATTAAATTCAGCATATAATAATTTAAAACGAATTTTACACCTAAACATATTTTCTACTCTCGAATTCCAGTATATGGGCATGTTTACTGCGCAGATAGTCTTTCTGTGAGACTCTTCTCAGGAACAGGCCTTCTGCTCTCTAGTAATAAATAAGGAAGGGTGCGCGATCTGCTGCTAAAGTGCTTAACTACCAGCGTTCTCCTACTTAAGGGAGCATAGATCCGTTTATAGTCTAAGCAAGTTATTTCCATAGCTTTGAAGGTAATACCTGCTACAGTTGTTAATGAATTGAGTCTAGTTAGGAATTTTTCCTTGCTTTTTAAAGTGGTTTTCATCATATGTTAAAAGATAGAGATTAGGTATAGCTTTTTCATTATGGATTAGACATGTGATAGTATTTAAATATTAGGTCTGTAAGACATTTGATTAAGAGCATGTGGACTTTACATTTATATATTCTGTTCCTTCTTTATATCTTAAAATGAGAAAGCATGAAGGCCATGTGAACTTCACCTTTGGTAGAGAAGGTGTAAAGAACTTGGGTTGTGGGAGGCCAGATATAAAGAATGAAAAAAATGTGGGGTCTTTTCCCTGAACTCTGCCTTAGTGCTTTTGCCATGATTTCTTCTTTAATTAAAAAAGAAAAACCTACTAAAATAGAGGACCGAAGGACTAGTTGTTAAAAGTTTACAGACAAAGTGATTTTTTAGATTTTATTTATTTGGTTTCAGAGAGGGGGAAGGGAGAAAGAGGAGAGAAACATCATTGTGCAGTTGCCTCTTGTGTGCCCCCTACCAGGGACCTGGCCTGCAACCCAGGCATGTTGCCCTGACGGGAAATTGAACCTGACGGGAAATTGAACCGGTGACCCTTTGATTTGAAGGCCTGTGCTCAATCCACTGAGCTACACTAGCCAGGGTGACAAAATGATTTTTTTAAGAAAAGATTCTTTCTTAGAGAGAGGGAGGGACAGAGAGAAATATGCTCTGAGCAGGGATTGGGTCCCAACCCAGGCATGTGTCCTGACCAGGAATTGAACCCAGCAACCTTTCACTTTACAGGCACTTTACAGGATGATGTCCAACCAACTGAGCTACACTGGTTAGGGCTATACACAAAATGATTTTGATATAACATATTACTCTCTTAGAAGGAAGTTGTATTTCAAAGTAGAGGGCCATTTTCCCCAAACATTCTTGCCTTTTATGGTATATATAAAGTGAGTCTGAATTTATCAGGGAATTGAAAATATACGTATAAAGATTAAGTTGAGTTTTTAAAAGGGACTTGAAAATGGCGAAACTGGTCACTTGATCAAAAGGAAGAGTCAAAGAATGATACAAAGTTGGCTTTTAGCAGGACTTTAAAACATTAAAATAAAAAAAGGGAGGAAAAATTAATCACAGGTGTAAAAAAAATAAGATTGAAGAAAAGTTGTTTATAAGATGTTGAAATTAAATGTCTTTTTGTAATGGCATAGAGGTCATTAAAAAGAGCTTTCCCACCTGTGGCAAATGCTGAACGAGGGCAATTAATTGGCTAGATTAATGAATTCTTGGAGTTAGAAGAAAGTTGGCTAGGCAGATTTTAATGCATTCTTGTGTTTTTTAAACATTTTTTGTAAAATAGACATTGGATAACAAACTATGTGGCATCTGTGTAATGAAATCTTTGATGTTATTTAATGAGATATGCTAGAATATTAAAAACTTTTAAAGCTATATTCTGATTTTTTTCTAGGTGTATGACTATGGCTATTAGATATTATTGTATAGACTATCTAAAGTACCAATTTAGTGATTGTTAGAAGTTACTGAATGATCAGTGGGTGAATCTAGTAACCTCTGTTTTGGGCAGATAGCTTGGAATTAAGAGTAGCTGTCACACAAGCCATTTACGTAAGCAGTGTGTATTTATTGAGCGCCTATTAACTGCTAGGCCCTGGTATACAAAGACTGTCATCCTCCTGGGACCTTCTTTTCTAAGAGGGAAGACAAAAGAAGAATGGGCAATTAAATAGAATGCAGCGAGTGCCCGAACAGGGAAATGCATGAAGTTCCTCACTAGAGCCTGTAACTAACTCAGCCTTTGGGAAGCTGTACGGGGTGGCGGCTGACCTGGCCTCTGAAGAGTTCCACTGCGGCTGGCTGGCCAGAGGAGGGACGACATCCCTCGCTCCGGACAGAGGCGGCAGCCTGATCTTAGGCTTGGTGGCACCGAAGGAATCTGGTGTGCTCAGAGCCGTGGGCGAGGCCTTCCAATTATTCACTTCCTTTCTTTTGAATGAATCTCGTCTCACAGATTACAATCTTCTGAAGGCAAAAATTACGCCTCTTACTATTATATCCTCCATAGCTTCAGGGAAGATGGATGTTTTGTAAGTGTTTAATAAGTCAATACTTGCCATTAAAGCTAGAATCATGCCACTAACAGAGAGGATGAATTGAATCAAGTTTAGTAATTTCTTTAATAGCATGTTGACTCTTTCAAATAAAAAATAGAAAGTTATTACAAAAGTAATTTGTTATAAAAATTATGTAATAAATTTGTTTATGATTTTATTTTAGTATATGAATTGGACAAAAGTAGGTTTACAGTTGTGCAACAGAGTTTATTCTTGTATTATTTGTTAATTATTTTCCATTCAAACAACTGTTGACCTACTTTTGCCTACCCCTGTAATTTTTCTATACAGAATTTTGAAAGATATTTCTGGTTAATGATAGCAGAATAGTGACATCTCTGTTCTCTCTAAACTAACTAAAAATAATAGAATGAGAAACAGAAAAGAAACTCAGTCTTTTTAACTAATAAAGCCTTGTAATCAGAATATATGAATTAATGCTGGTAAGTATAGTCAAAATTGAACCAGGGCAAGAGAGGATGCCTGGAGAGGATGATTTCTTTTCTCTCAGACTCAGGCAAAGTGAGAGGGGCAGCTTTCTCCCCAGTAGGTGGAGGACCCACCGTGGGGACAAAACCAATAACTTAATACTGGGAGTGGCTAAGTGGTATCTACAATGGGCTCCCAGAGTGGCAGGAGAGGTGGGGTTGAATCACAAACTATACAGTCATACCATTTTTGCAGCGAGTTTAGAGGAGAAATGGGCAGGAGACAGCCTTGCAGATGCTGATCTTAGTGAACTGAGAGAAACAAAGCCTGCATTATCATGCCCTAAAATCTATGTCATATGGGCCCCTGTGAGTTGGAGAGACTAGTCCAGCATTGAGTCAAACCTCAAGGGAAGAGTGTGTAAATAAGACAACAGAAAGAGATAAAACTGAACTGATGGAACTTGGGTGCAAAATAAAAGAGAAAAATGTAGTCATAATAGAAATGAAGGTCACTTTCAAAGCAGCAGATACACACTATAGCTGGGAATACTGGAGATAAGCTTGAGAAATTTCAGCAATCCAAAATGGAAAAAGTAAAAATTAAGATGAGAGAGATATATGGAATAGAATAAATCTAGTTTACCAGTAATCCATACCCCGGAAGAAGACAACAGAATAAACGAAGCAGAAAAAAAAATTCAAAACATTTGAGTTTCCCACAATAACAGAAGACTTGGAATTATAAATAGTTTCTAGTCCTTAAATATAAAGACTTATTGTTAGATCAAAATGGGGGGGTGGAAATCAAGCCCCCTATAAAATATAGAGGCTGACCTCAGGCTTTTTTATTCTAGAAGACATGGGAAAAATATACAGAGTCGGTAGACCAAAAAAATACGACACAAGAATTTTATGTCCAAGCAAGCAATAGTTTAAGTATATTATCAATTGACATGTATTTCCAAACAGAAAAACCATAGCTTGGATTCTGTGAGTTAGCCTTGAGTTGGGGGGGTGGGTGGAGAGATGAATTGAAAAGTAAATTAAAAGAATTAGTGATTAGGACCTGACTGGTATGGCCCAGTGGATTGAACACTGGCCTGTGAACCAAAGAGTCATCTGGATTCCCAGTTGATTCCCAGTCAGCACAGGCCTGAGTTGCAGGCCAGGTCCCCAGTTGAGGGGGCACGAGGGGCAACCACACATTGATGTTTCTCTCCCTCTCTTTCTCCCTCCTTTCCCCTCTCTCTAAAAATAAATAAATAAAATCTTTAAAAAAAGAATTAGTGCTTAGCATTGAGTAAATGTAAATGTAGAACCAGCATTAAAATGTTATAAACTATGGCAATGTAGAAATTATATAAGGAAAAAAATACTGCATTTGGGATGGGTAGTTTAAAAAAATGGAAATTTTTCTCATTGTTCATAACATGAGATCAGTCATGACAATGCAAAGTATACCAATTTTCTTAGTGTGCAGTAAAGAAATGTTATCTAAAGGACACAGATTAAATCTTCCAAGAAAACAGCCTGAATAATGAAATTTGTTATAAAAAAGATAGAATTGAAAGCTAAAAGCAGTGCAAAAAAAAAAAAGATAATAACATTAAGGTGAAATATTTGCCATGTAAATAAATATCAAAGTATAAATTGGCTAAACCCATTTATTAAAAGAAAATGACACTCAGAGCAAAAAAGTCAGCCAGTTAACAGATGGCATCTGAAAGGGGACCGGCAGATAATATTTTAGGCTTTGCATTCATATAATCTCTGTTGCAACTATTCAGCTCTAGCGGTACCGCATGAAAGCATCCATAGACAACATGTAAATGAATTAGCCAGGGCAGTGTTCCAGTAAAAGTTTATTTACAAAAACAGTGGGCTGGATTTGTCCTGTAAGCAAGAGTTTTCTTACCCGTGATTTAAAACAGTGCCTCAGAAAACTTGAGGGTAAAAGGATGGGCAAGGACTTAACTGGCAAATTCAAACAAACAAAATGGGAGTCTAAATATTTGTGTCAAGCTAAGTTGAATTCAAGATAAAAATCATCACTTGAGTTGCATTTCCTAATGACAAAGGATGATAGTCTGGTGGTTATGAATCTCATATGAAATAATACAGCTTTAAAATTTATAAAACAAAATATAAGGAGAAACAGACATCAGATTATAGTAGGGGATTTTGACTCATCTCTTTCATTACTACTTTTATTTGTCTTATTTTGTTCCCTTTTATTTATACTGTTGACACTAATACAGATGTCTGCATTCCCTGCATCCCGCTCTCCCTTCCCTCAGGCCATTGTCACACTGTTGTCTGTGTATATGAGTTATGCATATATGTTTTTTGGCTAATCCCTTCACCTTTCATTCAGTCCACTCTCTACCCCCTGTCAAACTGTTCATATGTCCGTGCCTGTTGTTTCTATTTTATTCATCAGTTATTTTACTCATTAGATTCCATGTATAAGTGAGATCATATGATATTTGTCTTTCTCCAACTGGCTTATTTCACTTAGGATAATAATCTCCAGGTCCATCCATGCCGTCGTAAAAGGTAAGAGTTCCTTCTTTTTAACGGCTGCGTAGTATTCCATTGCGTGAATGTACGAATGCTTTTTTTATCCACTCATCTGTTGATGGGCACTTGGGCTGTTTCTAGATCATGGCTGTTGTAAACATCTTTCATAGCACTATCTTTCAGCTCTTGACAGAGCAAGCAGACAAAACATGTAATAACACACTGGACATTAATCCTCCGACATATGGTATAACAAACAACATACTCTGGAAACAATGAGTACATTTTTTCAAGAATACCTAGTAGACCTCTGATAATAATACCTGAGATTTAAAGAAAATCTTAGTCAAATCCAGAAAGCAGAAATATATGTAGGTTATGCTCCTTATTCTCACCTAGAACTAAAACAAAGGAAAGCATAAAATTCTACCATCTGAAAAAATTAAATAACTCTTGTGTCAAAGGAAAAAATAAAATATCAAATCCAAATAAACTAGGAAATACTGATAATCAAAGTTCTGGGTACTCATACCTATAGAATATGACTAAAGCAGTACTCAGGAAAATTCATAAATTACTAAGAAAAAATGAAAATGGGAGAAGTCTGCCCAAGAAGTTACAAAAAAAATAATAATAAATGGATAGAAAGCAGAAAGAATTATCAAAGATAAAAGCAGAAATTAATGAATTAGAAAACATACATGAGGATACTAATAAATCCAAGCAGTTTTGGGGTTTTTTTTTTAGAAGATACTGGTAAAAAAATATGAAACAGAAAAACCCCTACTGACCTGCCATGAATAGAGGGAGAAAGCACAAACACCACATATGTGTATGAATGAATACACAGAATATGAGAATAAGTCACACATATTTAGGACATTAAATATAACAGGTCATGTTGCTAAATTGTATGCAGATAAAGTTGGAAACCGGATTCACTACAAAAAAGCACTACTGAGCCCTGGCAACTTCCAGGTCCATTCTAAGGACCTGTGTGACCACGGTGCTTTGTAACTTGTTCAAGAACATAGAAAAAGAGAAAGATTTGCTAAGTTATTTTTTGAAATATTATATTGATACCCAATTCTGGCAAAGCACACCAACAGGAAATGAGCCCCTTCTCAAAATACAAAAATCTTAAAAATGAGGAAGTGTAGCCCAGCAGCACATTAGAAGAAGAATACATAGTGACCAAGTTGCTGTTGTCCCAGAACTGTAAGAGTTCAGGATCAGGAAATACTGAACTCCCTATTTTAAAAGAGAAAAATGATCATCTCCTCAGAAGGTAAAAAATAATTTGATAAAATTAATCGTTAATTCTGAGTTGTTTCTAAAGAACAACTCTTATAAAATAGGAATTAATACTTCTTAATGTAACAGGAAATACATTATGATAAAAGTCAGCGGTTTTCCTACCGTTGATTCAAAGCAGTCTCATTTGAAGCTAGGAGTAAGAATGGTTGCTATTAACATTGTTCCAGTAGTTTTGGCCAATTCAAATGAGGGAAAAAATGTGTAAAACTGAAAAGAAAGGGAAAACCAATTGAAAGATACTATTGTATACCCTGGAATATGTCCAAGTAAAAAGTAAACACTGCCCTTCACATCCCTCCATGCCTGCCCTCAGATGTCTCTCTCGATTTATAAAATATCATATATGTGGATACATGGGCTGCTTTTTCTCCAGTGGCAATCAAACTGATTCTGAAAATTACTTCTTTCTCTTAAATCCAGTGTGGCTTTTTTCCCCTGGAGTTATAGATTTACTTAAACTAGTCCATGAAGGATTTATGTGTGCCAGGTGGACGAAGGGGCCAAAAAGTGTAAAAGTGAAACTGCATGGGTTTGAAATAGATCCAGACCTTCAGGGCAGCCAGATCCGAAATTTTAGTCCCAGCTTTTTCTTGCACCCTAATAAACTGAATGGGGAAGGCTATTATTTTTCGTTTACGTTGATATGATTAGGTTTACTCAGTAATGAATGTGATTTTTATTTTTTAATTAATTTTTTATTGCTTTTGCTATTATAGTTTTCCCAATTTTTTCCCCTTTGCCCCTGCCCCCAAATGTGATTTTTATTAACCGAGATACTATTTCAGAGTTTTTGTTTTCCAATTAGAGTAAGTGAAATGCTTCTCAAGGGTAATACAGATTATCTATTTCGTGTCACTGGCAGGTAGAGTGTAGTAACAATAAGAATTAACATGAATTATAATTTTCACTTGCTCAGTGCTTAACGATGCATGGTACTTAGTATGTTCATGCTCTGTACCATGTGATCCTTAGAGCAGCCTGGCGATAACATAGCTACTGTCATTGTCCCTCTTTCACAGATGAGAAAACTGGGGTTAAATGACTTGTTCAGGGTAACCAGGTCCAGATTTGAGACTTGAGCAAACCTGTCTCCTGACTCCTCCAGCACTGATGTACCTTGTCATTCACTGGTGTTAAGGGATTTCATAGTCAGTTTCATAAAGGAGAGAGAGTACTCCTTGAGTTTTTCTGTAGCTGTTGTCTAAGCTGTTCCATTAGACATGTGGGTGACTTTTGGAGGGTGGACAGAGTGTTAGGCCACATCAGCCCACTACAGTCCTGAGTGGACAAGTGAGTTGATTCAATTTCGTTGTAGACTATGTGGTGTTATAATATGTAAATGCTACTGCTGGAACTTTTGTGTTTAGAGAGGTAATGAGTATTGTTGTTTCTTCCATTTTCTTACTAAACCTTTAAAGACACATAAACCATGATTATTATTGTATTTCAAAACAGGGGTGTCCAACCTGTGGTCCACGGGCTGGCTACATGTGGCCCAGGATGGCTGCGAATGCGGCCCAACACAAAATTGTAAATTTACTTAAAACCATTTTTTTGCTCATCAGTTTTCTTTAGTGTTTGTATTTTTACTATGTGGCCCAAGACAACACTTCTTCCAGTGTGGCCCAGAAACGCCAAAAGGTTGGACACCCCTGGTGGTGTAACTGGGGGTGTCCTGTGTCGCAGAGCCCTAACTGGTGGAATTATGGTAGGGTGTGAGTCTTTGGGCTCAAGAAATTTATAGTTTAGATGGGATAAGAGGGGGAAATTACGTTTTAAAAAACAGCAATTGGCTCTTTTTTGTATTTCATAGAAACATTTGTTACAAATTGCCAAATATTTGCCAACTTAACAAAAAATGTGGACTTTCTGAGGGAAGTTTGAGGTCTGTTGGCATTGTAAAGAGATTTGGGTTCTGAAAATAGCTATAGCCTGTCGGCGCCAGTTATGAAATGAAAAGACCTGCCACCTTATATTTGTTTGGTGGAAGACCCCTAATTTTTTTAGGTATTTTCAAAACTTAACCAAAGCAGAAATTATTTAGTTCAATTTGGAGGGGTAAGGTAACTTAATATTTTATGCCTCTTATTATTTGAATTCAATACTGGGATGTTGGATTACAATGAAGAATCCATCCCATTAGAAGGGTGGTATCCTAGTATTTTACTTCCAAGGTGAGCAAGCTTTGCTTATTTCATTTTGTTAACTAGGCCTTTTGATATTTTTGTAGACAATCTGCGTCATCTTGATTCTGCAGCATTCCAAAGTGTGGTATCCTTGGGGTTCTCTTAACATTGCTATGGTGCAGAAGATTTAAAATCAGGTATGGCTGTGGGGCTAGGAGTCCCTCAGTGAAATTCTTAGCTTAAACCTGCCTTATACTCTCTGATTTATCATTTGGGTTTCTTTTTTTGTGGTGATCTTTTAGCTGATGTTCACAAGGAATAGAGTCACGTGATGTATGAAGGGAAACATATACACTTCTCTGAGGTTGACAATAAGCCCTTGTGCTCGTATAGCCCCAAACTGTGCAAGCAGCGGCGACTCAACGGCTACGCTTTCTGTATCAGACACGTTCTGGAGGACAAGACTGCCCCCTTCAAGCAATGTGAATATGTGGCCAAGTATAACAGCCAACGCTGCACCAACCCCATCCCCAAATCAGAGGATCGTAGGTAAGAGCTAATAATGGGATTCTATCTTTGATTCAGTTAGTAGGCTTGGAATTTTTCTTTTGGCATGGTGAATTTAAATGATGCTCTCTGGGGGTAATCTAAGAAAACTTTGAAAATGCTTCTAAGGATGAGAGATGGCAATTTAAAAAAAAAAAGGAGTAGGAAATTTGGAGAATTATTTGAAAAGTATGTTTGAGTGTTTTTTATTGATTTAATAGACCTTTTAGAATTATTTCAAGAATTTTTTTCCCTCAAAGTTGTTGCTTGACATCTTGGCACTGATGTATTTAATTTGCAGCTTTATAAAGTGTTTCTGACTTGTCTACTGAGTTTTGACATCTGCCTAAATGAGAAAAATTGTAGGAAATACTTAGGTGTTGTAATTAATGATAATTTTAAAATTTTTAAATCTGTACTTGAAAAGGTAGCAATGTCCTTATTGAAAAATAATTATTCAGAAGAATGCTACTTGAATCACTCAGATTTATTTTCTCTGAGACTTCTAAAGCAGTATTTGGCATTGTTTTATAATTTTCCCTTTTTTGGTTAAAAAGAATTCCATATAGAGTAGGTTTACTATGAGTTAGAAACTGTATTTTCATAGTAATGGTAGGTTTTATCACTACAGTTATGAATTTATACTTTGCTGAATTTTTTAAAAAATAAAACGAATGTGCTTTTAAAGAAGTTGTGTGCTGGTGGTTCATCTCTCATATTTGTAGGAAAATTCACACTGTATTTCAAATACCTCTGGTTCTCCAGAAACCACGTCAATCACTGTAGGCTATTACAGAGGGAAGCATGCTTAATGAATACAACAGTTTCAAATACTTGTTAGCTTTAGGTAGAAAATTGAACTTTTTACCTCTCAGGTATATATATACACATATATATTGCTTATGTATAGGAACGAGGGTGAACTTTTTACTTCCACCTTAGAGTGCATCATCCTTGTTCCTATACATATGCAAATGTCACCTGCATGAAGTGGTCGAAAAGGAATCATGTATTTTATATGTCATGCTGAGCAATTTTTACATTTTTTACACTTTTAGGGTGAAATAAATAATTTGTGTGGATAGCGATCCCACAAAAATTAGTATAGTATAA
Source organism: Carollia perspicillata (assembly GCA_004027735.1). Taxonomy (NCBI): domain Eukaryota; kingdom Metazoa; phylum Chordata; class Mammalia; order Chiroptera; family Phyllostomidae; genus Carollia; species Carollia perspicillata. The sequence goes on from PVKM010004130.1 coordinate 36,910, forward strand.
TATGATTTGGGAATACTCTGTTAGAATTTCTAAAGAGCATTTAAGGCTTCAAATTACAATACCCGAAAGTCAGAAACAGCTGCTTAGTGAGCTAAGGAATAAAACTTTAATCTCAGGTGAGAAAGGGACCACTGTGTTAGGGTAAACATATCTGTCCAGTTGGGTTTGGCAGACTGAAAATGTTAATTTCTTACTCGTGTCCTTTTTAAATTTAAAGCATGGAAGAACTTGGATTCAATTTTTACTTCAAGTTCCATTATAAACGTATCTCAATAATTTTGTCTCTAATTTAGTTTATCGCAGTTGAAATTGTCAGTTTTAGATTTTTTTTCAGTTCATCTGAAGCCAGTACTAACTTATATCTGACAGCAAAAAGTAAAGTGAGAGTCACTCTGAATTTGTCCAAAATATTAATTTTGTGAAGCACATATTTTCACTTATATATACACTAAGTAATTTCCATTTTAAGACAAGGGAAAGGATTTTTGTGTTGCTGTGTCAAGAAAAGCTATACTTGATAAGTACTAATATACATATTTTTTCAAAATTAGCCCCAAAACATATGGATGAAAATGGTATTAAAATATACATATGTATATTTGGTATTCATATTTTTGTTTGTAGGATTGTTTGAAATATATTAAAGTAGACTTTAGCAGCAAGTAGTAGTCTTATATTACTTCAAGAAATCCAGGTTGAATTTATGTTAATATGTCTTAACCTGTATATAAATATTGATAATTATAACTATACTACATGACTTAATGTAGAAAAGATTTTTTTTTTTAGTTTTTATTTTTATTTTTAAAATTTAACTTATTTATTTTTAGAGAGAAGGGAAGAGAGGGAGGGAAACATCAGTGTGTGGTTGCCTCCTGTGTGCCCCCCACTAGGGACCCAGCCCCACAACCCAGGCATGTGCCCTGACTGGGGATCGAACCACCAACCCTCTGGTTCGAAGCCTGCACTCAGTCCACTCTGAGCTACACCAGCCAGGGCTAAGATTAATATTCTTTCAGAAATTACTTTTATTACTGTTGATGCAGTTACTCCTTGGACACTTATGAATTTGAGATGGTTTATGTATTGTTTTAGAAAAAAAATTTCCAAGGACTTTTAATTGACAAAATTATCAGGTTGTTGGTCAGCTAGAAGCAGCTTCTTCATGGCTGGTGCCTAACTTCTCTGGTGTGTATTATAAATGCTGACTTATGGGGTTTCAGCTTTTTGAAGTAGAATGGTGCTATATTCAGTAGAAGTACTGGTATAATTAAAAAGTAAAGTCCATTTTCTAAGCTAAGGCTCATTACTGTAACCTTGGTTTCTCAGAGATAAGTGGTTATATTAAGTTGGTTATTCTATATAAAATAACTTTATGTGTATTTTTAGTAGTATGTATATATTTATGAAGAAATTTCTTGTTATCTCTTTGTTTATTTTTTTAAAGATTTTATTTATTTATCTTTAAAGGGGAAGGGAAGAAATATCAATGTATGGTTGCCTCTTGTGTGTCCCCTGCTGGGAACTGGCCTGCAACCCAGGCATGTGCCCTGACTGGGAATCGAACTGTTATCCTTTGATTCGCAGGCCCCTGCTCAATTCACTGAGCTACACCAGCCAGGGCTGTATGTTTATTTTTGAAAACAGTTTAATTAGGATATAATTCACATCCCATACAATTTACTCATATAAAATATACAACTCAGTATCCTTTATTATATTGACAGGGTTGTGCAACTATCACAGCAGTCTAAGTTTACAACGTTTTCATCCCCCAAAAGAACCCGTTAGCAGTTACTCCCCTGTCTAGTAACTCTTTTAGGCTAGAAGTTCACATTTGCGTACTTATTCTAAAGGCTGTTCATAACCAAGTAAGCGGCTCTAGTTCTTGTAGCGGACGATGTTCTAGCAGGGGCAGCTGGGGTTTTCGGAGTTCAGCTCTGCTGTGCCAGTGCTGCCGGCGCAGCCGCAGTGAGCGGAGGGGGAGGCCGGGCGGCTAGTGGTGCGTCAGCCGCTGCTGTGTCGCCCAGTGACGCACACAGCAGTCTCCTTGACCGGTTCCTGCTGCCTGCGTGTGGATGGGCAGGAAAGTCTCCGTTCTAAGTTAAAAAAAAAAAAACCCTTATTTTTCTCCACTAAGAAAACTATCCTTTTGTGAATTTGAAGATGTGTGGGAAACAGCAACACAAACTATTTACTGTTTATTGGTAAGCTTCTGTGTATAGGTGTCACTGGAGGCCTTTCTCTTCTGGGCCACAGCTTTATGAATCTGTTCTCTGTGTGTGGAACATACCGTGGGCTCTTGACATTCCTGAGGGTGATGTCATAAGATCTTTATGAATCCCTGAGTACTTGAATGGCATTGGAACATAAATATTTTTTCTCCATAGGAGAATTTAAGTGATTCTTGCTGAATAACTGTTCGGTATGAATCCAGAGTAGCGAAGCAGTCTGAGAGGCAAGTGCTGGCCACTCGCTGTTTGAACGCCTGCTGTCTGGCCGCCTCTGCACATGTTTGGCTCACATTCTTGCTTCAGCAGAATTGCACAGACTTGGAGGATTGCTTCAGAGTGTGGAAGTTGCGTATATGGAATTCATGAATGTCAAGAGTTACTCTAGTCATGCCTTTTTTTTAACACATTAGGATTCACATATTACAAAATGTAGTTTTATATTCTACTTGCCTTAATATGTATCGTGAACATTCTCCCATGTACGTTTGTGTTTTTAAAGGTACTGCAACAGCCACTTGCAGGTACTTGGCTTTATCCCGAAAAAAGAGAGGAAGAAAAAGAATGATCCTATAGATGAGGTAAAGGTCAGGCACCAGATGGATACCATGGCCTTCAGCCTGACGGTGCCCACATTGGCCTTGAAGGTGCCCAATGGACTGGACGGAATGTCCCTCTCTCCACCAGGGGCAAGAGTCCCTCTCCACTACCTGGAAACTGAGCTGGAAGACCCGTTTGCTTTCAACGAGGAAGATGATGACCTAAAGAAAGGGGCAACTGTGAGAAAGAAGTTGCAGAGCAAGCTGGCCCAGAATCGGCAGCGCCAGAGAGAGACCGAGATTTTAAAAGTCCGACAAGAGCACTTTAGTCCCCCTCCTGCACCTTCACAGCAGCAGCCTCCACAGCAGCACTCCCACCTGTCACCTTTGTCCACGTCTGTAAAACCTCCAGCGCCACCGCAGGGTTTAGTCTGCAAGTCACCTCAGCCTCAGAACACCAGCCTACCACTGCAGGGAGTGGCCCCCACCACACACACTATAGCACAAGCGAGGCAGCTGTCTCACAAGAGGCCTCTGCCCCTCCTGCCATCAAGTAGGGCTCCTGTTGCGGACCCACCCAGGACTGACCGGGTCCTTATGAAAGCCACAGCCTTCTCTCCACACTTCTCTTGTATAAGTCGACTGCAGAGACTGGTGAAACTGTGCACCCAGAAACATCAGTTGGACACTGATCTGTTTCCCCACTTAGGTGAGTTATCTGTTTTACCATGTCATATATGTGTAGTAAAACAAAATGTGCCCTTTTGCACAAGACTTTCTTTTCTTTTTTAAAAAAATACATTTATTAATTTGAGAGAGAGAGGAAGGGAGGGGGAGAGAGAGACACACACACACACACACACACACACACACACACACACACATTGATGTGAGAGAGAAACATTGATTGGTTGCTTCCCATACATGCCCCCACCAGAGATCAAACCTCTGCAACCTTTCGGAAGGGATGTCATCCTGTACATTGGAGGGTTGGGGGTTTGATTCCTGATCAGGGCACACACCTAGGTTGCAGGTTCACTCCTCATTTGGGGCACGTATGGGAGGCAGCCAGTCCGTGTTTCTCTCTCAAATTGGTGTTTCTCTCCCCCTGCCCCTAAAACCAATACACATATTAAAGCAAATAAATGAGAGACATCAACATACCTGTTGATTGAGTATATAGATAAATGTTTACCTGTTAGGTATGAGCATTGGTGAAGTGTGAATGGATATGCACTACTAAGCTGTTAACGTTGGCTCTCACAGGAGGATGGAACTGGACAGGGTATGTTTTTTAAGGAGATGGGAGTGGTACCTCTTATATAGCTTTATATTTTTTCACCTATTACTAAACCATGTATGACTTGTTAATTAATAAACACCCCAAACCTTATTAACGCTTATTTGTTAATAAGCGTTAATATTTGTTAAACCTTGGTATATATATTTTTTCAGGTATATAAAATTGGGTTCCTGCTATATATAGTTTTGTAACCTGTTTTAAAATATTTGGTAATGTATTATGAATTAGTACAAACATAATTTGTGACAGCTGAGTACCTTTTCTAATTTAAGTCATTTCCATTTTATATCATTATCAAGTGTTGTAGCTATAGAGCCTTCAAGTAACTACTCGAAGTAAAATAACTACTGTCACGTCTTTAATTTTTCCTTCCAATAGATTCCTAGAAGCAGAAAACTGATTACAAGCTTTCACATTTTTTTTAAAGGTTTTTAATATGTGTTGCCAAATTTTCTTTCAGAATTATTTTGTCAGTTTAACCTTTGGAAGTATATGAGAATGACAGCTTCTCTACATCTTTATAGTCATGGATATTAGATGTTATTATTATCATTATTATTATTTCACCTTTACAAATTTGATAGAAATTTTGCTTTAATTTACATACTGTAGATCAGCATTTCTTGAATTTTTTTTTGCCTTAGGATCTTTTTATTTACATTCTTAAAAATTACTGAGTACACCATAGAGCTTTGTGGATATGAGTTACATCTGTTGATATTTACTGAATTGGAAGTTAAAACCAAGAAATGTTTAAAATAATAATTCATTAAAAAAAAACCAAGCTCACCACATGTTAACATGTTCTTTTTACAAAAAATAATTGTTTTCCAAAACAATTATATGAAGAGCACCATTGTTTTCACATTGTTTTGAAGAGTGTAATATCCGATTTACTGAAAGATAGCTAGATTATCATATTGGCTTTTGTGTTCGATTGGTCATATCATGTAGTTTTGGTTGCCAGATGAAAATACGGCCTTAGACGTTTGTAGTTGGCAAAAGGAGGAACATTTTAATTGCTTTTTTCCCCTCTAAATAATTGTGATATTCTTAATTGATTCTACACCAAAACTTGACATGTGGTAGTTTCTTTTATTTTTTAATTTATTTTTTAATTGAATCTATTGGGGTGACATTGGTTAACAAAATTGTATAAGATTCAGGTACATAATTTATGACACATCATCTGTACACTCTGTTGTGTGTTTACTGCCCCAAGTCAGGTCTCCTTCCTTCACCATTTATCCCCCTTTACCTGCTTCTACCTCCCCTCCTCTCCCATTGCCTCTGGCAGTCATCACACCCATTGTCTGTCCATGAATCTTTCTATTTTTTTCTTTGCTTAATCCCTACACTCTTCTTACCCAGCCTCCAACCCCTCCTCTCTGACAAGTCTTAGTTTTTTGTTCTCTGTATTTATGAGTCTGTCTCCACTTTGTTATTTTAGTTTGTTCATTAGATTACACATAATATAGTGGAATCATATAGTACTTGTCTTTCTCCGACTGGCTTATTGCACTTAGCAAAATACTCTCCTGGTCCATTCATGCTGTCGCAAAAGGTAAGAGGTTCTTCCTTTTTAATGGCTGAGTAGTATTCCAGTGTGTAGATATACCACAGCTTTTTTTGTCTACTTATCTATTGATGGACAGTTGGGCTGCTTCTAAATCTTGGCTATTGTAAATAATGCTGCTGTGAACTTAGGGGTGTGTATATTCTTTTGAATTAGTGTTTTGGGTTGCTTTGGGTATATTCCCAGAAGGGCAATTGTTAGGTCATAAGACAGTTCTGTTTTTAATTTTTTGAGGTGTCTCCATATTGCTTTCCCTGATGGCTCCCCCAGTCTGCATTCCCACTAACAATGCACTAGGGTTCCCTTTTTTCCACATCCTCGCCAACACTTGTTTGTTGATTTATTGATGATAGCCATTCTGACAGGTGTGTGGTTATACCTTGTTGTGGTTTTAATTTGCATTACTCTGATGATTAGTGACATTGAGCATCTTTTCATATGTCTATTGGCCATCTGTATATCCTCTTTGGAGAAGTGTCTACTCATGTCTTTTGCCCATTTCTTACTTGGACTGTTTGGGTTTCTTGGCATTGAGTTTTATGAGTTCCTTATAAATTTTGAAAATTAACTTGTTACTTGTATCAGTGAATATGTTTTCCCATTCAATGGATTGTCTTTTCATTTTGTTGATGGTTTCCTTTGTTGTGCAGAAGGTGTTTAGTTTATAGTTCTATTTGTGTATTGTTTTCTTTTGTTTCCCTTGCTCGAGGCAATATATCAGAAAAAAATATTGTTATGAGACATGTTTGAGACTTTACTGCCTATATTTTCTTCCAGGATTTTTATGGTTTTGAGTCTAATATTTATCTTTAATCCAGTTTGAGTTTATTCTTGTATATGGTTTAAGAATGTGGCCTAGTTTCAATTTTTGCATGTATGTGTCTAATTTTCCCAATACCACTTATTGAATAGGCTATCTTTACCCTGTTGTATGTTTTTGACTCTTTTATCAAATATTAATTGACTATAAAGATGTGGGTTTATTTCTGGGCTCTATTCTGTTCCATGATTTATATGTCTGTTTTTATGCCAGTACCATGCTGTTTTGATTACTGTGGCTTTGTAGCATAGTTTGGTATCAGGCAGCCTGATTCCTCCAACTTTGTTCTTCTTTCTCAAGATTGCTGTGTCTATTCAGGGTCTTTTGTGGTTCTATGTAAATATTGGAATATTTGTTCCAATTGGTATCTTGATAGGAATTGCTTTGAATCTACAGATTGCTTTGGGTGGTATGGACATTTTAATGATGTTAATTTTTCCTGTCCATGAACATAGTATATGCTTCTGACAAGTGGTAGTTTCTTTAAAGAATGGTTACAATGTGGAATCTGCAAACATATTAAGGAATTTTACATATGTTACATTAAGATCCATTGAGTTAACCCTGTACCTTGAATAGATCTTTTACCCACTCAAGGTTTTATAACATTGTGTGTTGATCATTTGGAAAATACTGATTTACCTAGTTATATAGATGTTCCAAATGTTGACATATTATATAAAAGTTTACAATTACATTTGTTGATATTATCACCAATCTCATTAGAAAAGTCTGTTAGGAAATTGTCATAATTTCAGTGAAGAATTCTAATGTTAAAAATTGAGTTTGCAGGTAAAAATTTGAATTTTATATGACAACAAATGCTCTCCATTGTTCTTCTTGAAGTGGTGGTTTCACTGTCTTCATTTTAGAAAAAAATGACTGCCAGATATTTAAGTCTTAGTAACTATAGTTTGTCCATCACTCATCGATGTAAAACTGGTGTTCAATGATAAAAAAACAAAAGCAAATTTAGATCACAATTAAAACAGTCATGCAAATACTTTTCCTCAAGACAACCATCATACTTTGTTGTATGCAACAGAGGTGCTTTCTTTATATATGCTTTACACTTAGTCACACAGTATTGTGAAAACATATACTCAAGAATCAAGACTTAATAAATGATCTTTTAATAAACAAGTGCTTTATCAAGGACATTCTTAAAACCATTGTTATCTGACGGCGAGTTCTGGTGTGAAACTTAACCACGACCACTAGTACAGGTGGTGCCACTGCCTTGATTCATGCTGTGGCGCCAGCCGTTGGCCCGTCGTGGTGCTCTCTGCCATCCGTGCAGGTGTCAGCAGTGCAGAGGGGCCCCGGGGGGTGTGCGGACTGGGCTTAGAGTGAGAACTGCTATTCGGGGTTAATAGTATAATTTTGAGTATTTGTTCATATCTTCTTTGGACATTTGTATTATTTATTTTGCCTTTTTAATTTTTCATTTTAAAGGATGTGTTTCTCTTTTTTATTGGTTAGGAAGAACTTTTTATACATACTTCATATTTGTTACAATACTTTTCCCTCTCATTTGTTGTTTGCATTTAAATATCTATTATAATAATTTCAGAATTTTATAAGCTATAATTTTTAATATATTGTTTTT
>PVKM010004131.1:0-53592 GCA_004027735.1 Carollia perspicillata
TATGTGCCCTGACCTGGAATCAAACCTGCAACCTTTTGGTGTATGGGACTACACTCCAATCAACTGAGCCACCCAGCCAGGGTGTTTTTTGGTGTGTTTTTAAATGGTTGGGGGAAAAAAGTCTTGGCTATCGATTTTGGTGATTAAAAAACATTAAATTTGAACCCTAATAAAGTACTTACGTAAAACCTTTGATTTCACCTCTTTGGCCTGCAACCTAAAATATATTTTCTGTAGCCTTTTACTGGAAGTTTGCCAACTCCAGCTCCAAACCATTTGCTGCCTTTACTTTTATAGATCTTTCTCTGCTGACATTTTCTGATATAGCTTTGACCTTTCCCTTTGTCTTCAAAATCATTATTCTAAACTTGGTGGGTTTTTTTAAGATTTTATTTATTTATCTTTAGAGGGGAAGGGAAGGAGAGAGGGAGAGAAATATCAATGTATGGTTGCCTCTCATGCATTCCCTGGTGGGAACTGGCCTGCAACCCAGGCATGTGCCCTGACTGGGAATCGAACCTTGATTCTCTGATTCGCAGGCCCGCGCTCAATCCACTGAGCTACACCAGCCAGGGCTAAATTTGGTGTTTTTGTTCTGTTGATATTTCTGTATTCTCGCTGTAGCATTTATCCATAGACTGTTAAGAATTGGTTTCTGTTTGAATATTTCATATGAATATTATATTGTACATACCTTTGTGGAACTGGTAGCTCAACATTTTTGAGAAGTTATCCCTGTTGGCAAATGTAGATTATTTTCATTGTACAGTATTTTGATATATAAACGACATTCTTTTGACAGCTTGCTTCCCCTTTTTCATTACTGTAAATTATTGCTGCATTGAGTGTTCTACATCCTTGTACACACGTGAGTTTCCGTGGAGTTGATGCCGAGGAGTGGAGTAGCTCTCTGAAGTGGCTGTGCCATTCTCCTGACACAAGCAGCACCGGCACTCTCCTAAGAGCCATTTAAGTTTGTTTCCCCACCACTATCCCTAACATTAAAATTAGCCAAGCCAATGAGTGTGAAATAGTGTTTTAGTTACTTAAAAGATTTTAATAATTAGCTGTGAGAATTCACGTGTTTATTGGTCAGGCTCATTCTTTCTATGAATTGGTTACATCTTCTGCCCACTTTTCTACTAGAACATATTTTTCTAATACAGATTCTTTATATATTCCAAATACTATTCCTTGTCTTTATTTTCATGGGTTACAGCTACCTTTCCTCAGTTACTGGTTTTGTTTTGTTTTTTTTCCTGGCTTTAGATTCAAGTAATAATAGCCTCATAAAACGTTTTCTGAAAAATACCTCTTTTCTGAGTTTATGTAGGATATTATTTTTTCCTTAAATGTTCAACAGACTAGTGAAGCAATATGTGCCTTGAGTTTTCTTTGATAAAAAGTTTTCATTATTTAGTTTTAGTTATAATAAATTGGCATAGAGTGGTAAGGCACACACACACACACATATTACATATGTTCTTCCTCATAGTTTTAAACTGCCAAGGTTAAAGTGTCAGACTTCCCAATAGTAGAGGGAGCAGGAAAGTTAACTTGTTTTCCTTGCTTTTCTCTGCTTTGTTGAAATTATACTGCTTTTTAATAAACCTAAGGCAAATCTCCAGCTTTATTATTGTCAAACAGCTTCCCTCTTCCAAACACGCACAAAAAGATGTTCCCACGGAGAATCCAAAGCATAAATATACGTAGCATACTGTAGAGGTCTTCTCAGGACATAAAAGGGTTCTCACCTCCTCACCATCTTTTTACTTTATTTAAGCTCTTCCTCCAAATATACCTGGAAACCTTCATCTACTTACTTTTTCTCTTTAAGTTCACTTTTCATCTCTCTACCTAACTGTGGCATTATTAACACTCTTTTTGCCCTGCCAATTTCCACCTTATATTAATAGCACTGGTACCCAATATAGCACCCGAAGGAGAAGGTAAATAGCACCACACCACCGAAAGCCTTAAGACTCAAGTAGAGCCATTGATTTCAGTCCTGCCACCACTTTCCCTGGCCCCAACCACCACCCTCTACACACTCACTTCTTTTCTGCCAGGAAAGAAAAAATGTTTGAATAGTTAAGAAATCTAAACACATGTTGCAAGCATCTTGAAAGAAAGAGAAAAAAAAAGTCAACTTAATTACTACCTCTTGCAGTCATTTTGACTTTTGAAATTCCATTCTAGCTTGCCCTTTTTCCTTTGGGTTTTTCAATTTGCTGAAAGGAGAATGCTAGTGAAGGGGCAGAGCAGAACAGCTCAGAACAATATGAGAAAGGCCCAGAGCTGCCCCCAGTAACCTTTCCTCACGCAGCTCTCAGGCTCCCTTAAATAAGCACTGAGGGCTGGTCTGAAGAGTATCAGCTTAAAGGGGACGACCCATTACTAACCTCTCCAAAGTGCCTCAGTCTGATCCTATTTTTACTTAGATTCTAGAACTATAAATTTTACTTCCAAGTAATATGAAAACCTCAAAGTCTTTTCACTATTTTTTTCTAATGAATACAGGTTTTAGTTGTGTTGAATAATCAAAATAATGACAGAGGTTTTTCTTACTATGAATATATGGGGGTGGGGTGACAGAAACTTACCTCCATTCCAGACATTTACTTTTCCCATGGAAGGACATCCATCACCCACTGGCTTCCCTCTGTCCCTGATTCATTCCTCTTCTGGGACTGACTTACCTAACGGGTGAGCCAGAGTGAGGAACCAGACTGGATTGTTTTGGTTCTTACTCACCCGTGCCTCTTTGGAGTTGGCCTGCCCTCAGAACAGTTGCTTATCGGGCTTCATGGTCAAGGCCATGCCCTTGGAGGGAGAAGTTGGCAGTGGTAGAGCTGCCGGTGATACTCTGTAGGAATGTCTACCCAGAAAATAAACTTTCACAGGATACCAAGCTGGACAGGTGTTTTGGCAAATCCAGTACAAAGCACTGTTTAAAACCAGTCCAAGATACTTAATCTAAACTGTACCATCATTTTTCATTGTGAGCATTCAGAATATCTCTTACATTCTGGGGTTCACTATTAACCCATATTCCACAGATATATAAACCGTATTCTCCAATATCCATTTTGTCATTAGTAAAGATATTTTGGCAATTGTATATGCCTTAGACTCTTGACCTCTCAGTTCAGGATTCGGAAGGGAAGGGGAGTGCTCTTTGGCGGGTCCTCTCATACCCCAACAGGATATTACAGTAATATTTCCTACAGTCAGATTTTTTTAGTAACATTAGAAGCTCATATGGAAGACACCCAGAAATCAGCTGTGTTTTTATCTCCTTGCTCATTCATCTATTTCACAAGAGCAAAGCAGACAAACCGGGAAAAAAATTAATTTCTAAACCAACAGCTCTCTTTTAGCTGGATTTTTCCCCTTTAATGAGTGACTGGACAAAATGCAATGGACAACTCAAAAGACGCAGACAGAGTTAAGAGAATCTCCTCTTGAAAATCTCTCACTAATGGGCTATAGATTTTTATGACACTTCCCACAAGTGCAACAGTTCTAAACATGGTAGACAAAATGCTTAAGAACCAAGATTTAAGGATACAATCAATGGTCATCAATCAGATTGTACATGTTCCCTGTTAAAAATCAACCTACTAGAAGAAGAAAACACACCACCAGATTCAAGAGCTTTTTAAAATATAATTTAAAACTATTTTGTACCAGTACAATATATTAATTTTACAAATGTAAAATTTCATCAGCTGTTAAAGCATTTGCAAAAACCACACATCCTACTTCAGCTTTATTGCACAATATCTATAAGAAAATATTAATTTTTAAATTAGAAAACATAAAAATGCTTTCAATATAGAAGAGACAATCTGATTTTAAAGACAATACTCTATAAGAATGTCTACCCAGAAAATAACAAACTTTCACAGGATACCCAGCTGGACAGATGCTTCAGCAGATCCAGTACGAAGCACTGTTTAAAACCAGTCCACGATACTTAATCCAAACGGTATCATCACTCTTCATTAGAAATCTAGACGCCACTCAGGGTGGTTTCTTATCCTTAAAAAAGTTGAGGCATTTTTCATTTTGAGCATTCTGAATATCTCTTACATATTAAAAACAACACTTCCAACTTGAAGTTTTTTCCTTAATGCAGATTATCTCTGGCAACTCTTTTTTTAATGACTTTAAGTGATCATCTTAATTCATTGATGCTGATAGAAAACATCATGTTAAATACACTTTTAAAACCTAGTTCTTTACAAAAATCAGTTTATAAATTTGTGTCACAAAAATTAGTGTCAAGACCATCACGATGGCCTTCAATTGTTTCCTATTAGTTGGTTCTCCCAGAGCTGGGACGGCAGATGTTCCACTCATCTATGTAGTGTTAATTAGCAACTAAATCCAAGCACTGAACTGGAATCCCCAGGCTGGTCAATCAGGTTGTGTGATGGATTTTAGTGGGATATTACCCTGGGTCTACAAACCAATGTAGGTGTTGAAATACTGACAGCAAATCTTGGTGGTCATTTAATTCAACTTAGACAATGAATATACACAATCTGAAGATGCAAAAGGAAAAATGTCCACATGTACGTTATCAGTGAGTTGTGCATCATAGAAAAGGAAAAAAATTCTTATTTATTAGAACAAGTATTCACCATATTTGGTACACATATAGATTATACTTCTTTTCCTATTAAAGCACATTGATTCAATTTCAAGTGTTTTCCAATGTATGCCTTTGTGGCCCAGGAAATTGCCTTTTGGAACTTATGGCCTGCATAAGCGAAGTCAAATATAATATTACACATTTGTGTAGAGAAAATAATTATTAAAATAGTGGTTATACACTCACAAGTTTTTTTGTAGGTAGACAGAATTATCAAAAACCCAATGCTTATAAAAAAAGTTTGCATTATTTAGAATTTCTTCCTTAGAAATCAAAGCAGTTGCTTTTATGAAACTGCATTTTTCAGAACTGCTCAAAGCACCTCATCTAGATGAGTGTTTTTAAAATATATATAGAGAAAGTCTACAAAGAGACTTCAAACATCACATATTTCACCTTTTACGGGCTTCTAATCATGTATCCCTTCCTTAAAATCCTTCAGAAAAAAATAAAAATAAATTCTCGCATTCCATTAGAAAAAATGGAAACATTCATGGTCTGAAATTTTCTGGATTTCCCCAAATCTTGGTACGATGTGCAATTTCCTCAGATACAGGTTTTGAGGAAAGCCCTGATCATCTATTATTGAGTATTCACCTAGTGGACATGCCATAGAAAATTTACACTGATAGTAGTAAATAGATTAAAATCTATTTCATAAAATAAAAATGTCCTATGACTCAAATTTAAATACGTATCCGAAAAACTAAGAGGAGGTTTTTGTTTGTTTTTCAAAAGTGCTAATTATTACATTTACAAGTATCATCAACACATTATGTCCAATTCTTCGTAAAACCAAACCACCTTGCTTTAGGCACACTGCTGGACGAGTTTCTGAGAAGCAGAGGGGGGAAAATCACTTGTCAATTAATCCGGCTTCCTTAATTTTACTGAAGAAGAATTTCTCCAGGATGTTGGCACACTTGTAGTATTCACTCTCAGGGGGGTTGTACTCTTTGCAGTTGGTAAAGACTCGCTGTAAGTCTGCCATGAATAATTTCTTAGACACATAGTACCTATTCTTGAGGCGTTCACTCATGGTTTTCAGATCTGCACAGGAAAAAAAATATATTAGCAACTGACTTCTTTTGAACGTTAGTTGACAAGACTGAAAAATCTGTGTCATCAGTTTAATTACATTTTTACCATCCCAGTACCTTGGTATAAGAGAAATTCATATGATCAGGGAAAATAGTTCTTAAATCTTGTGTTCTTGCTTGTGTAAATTCACAGCATTTTAACACTGAGGGGACCATTATTAATCGTCTGGTCCAATCCCTTATTCAGCACAAGAAGGTAAGTAGCAGATGAGCAGTGATAAACACAATGAATTAAGTGCTGTTAGCTCTTCATTCAGATTTACACAGAAGAGGCTTTATCTACACAAAGTAAATCAGGTGGGACACTTGCATTGAATCATTTCATTACTTAAAACAATTGGACTGAGTTTCTTGAACCGAAGTCACAGTTGTTCTGTGGTTGTAGAGAAACTGATCATAAACACATCTGCAAGTACACCTGTGAGCTGGCAGGTACAATGGTTCAAACGGATGTCCTCTCGTGTTCCGTAAGTGACTGAAGAATGACAAACCTTACTTAATAATCTATCTTCTAAAGCAAATAAGCCTTCTGAGGCTATTATAAAAAAAATAAGAATTTCCCAGTACATCTCTACATGCTTTAAATTGCATCATTTTTACAAATGAACATTGCTTCATCTAAACTTACAAGAATACAGTGGGGCTCCTGTAACGCTCAGTTCTCAGGACTGATTTAAAGAATTCCCTGCAAATTAGAAGTTGCTAACATCTACTTATTAACATTGTCTATTTATAGGTCCCTAGCTGTCTCTAAGTCTGGTTCTATAATTAAAAATTCCATTAACTATAGAAGGAAAAATAAGTCAAAACCATTAAAGAAATACTTCTGAATATCAATAACCTAAATTCCCACTATATTATCAAATTTTCCAAAGGGAAAGAGACTTATAACCAAATACAATGGGATAATCATTTAGTAAGACAAATAAATTTATGTGCAACATCCCCAAACTGGAAGAAATTAATTTGCATCAAAATCCTAAATCTAACGCAAAGAAAAAATGGGAAATATCCTCTTTTTCTTATTTCCTTGGACAAAAGCCTGTCTCAGAGTTAGTCCATCACAACTGTGAGTTTGACTTTCAATTTTCTTTCTTCTCTAACTAAAATAGTTTGGAAGGAGAGAAAAATTAAAAAGCGTTATGATACACAAAGGCTCAGCAAATACCCGCCTAATGCCTCAGGTGGGACTGAACAGATGAAGAAGTCTTCTTACTTAACAACGAAAGAGCAAGTGAACTATGCCTAAGTGAGATTAGATGTTGACCTTTCTTCCACCTAAATACCTAGCACTTAAGATATCCAGCCAAATACAATGGTTTAGAAGAGAGGTTTCACCCAAAAACTAAGAGGGGAAGAAGACAATGAAACTTAACAAAAAAAAGTTTATCTAAAAGATTTTCAAATATATTTTTTGGAAGGGAGAGGGTAAGAAGAGATGGGGAGAACCTAAAACGCAAGAATCACAGAAGCATTTGGGCCTTTCTGAAGAATTAAAACCAATTCTACACATTTCCTTTGTATTCTAAAGTGACAGATAGCATCTTTGTTCCCCTAGCCTTTTTAGATTCTTTCAGTGGACCAAATAGCAAAAGTTAAAAAAGAGGGGGATTTGGTATTACTGATTTTTATCACTGATGTCAGTAATACCAAATATGGAGAGACCATTAAATTATTCTATTGTCACTCCTCCCTCTGCCACCAACTTGTGAATTCTAGATAAATCGGAAATCCTGCCTAGCAACCCATGTGTGGTTAAGAAGACATGCTAGACCATTTCAGCAAGCCTATTCTGACAATGTTCCCTAAATAAAACAGGTTAGACCTCATTCATATGGAAGAAAACAGTTTTTCAAGGCACGGGGAAAGAGAAGAAATGTGTTCGTAAAGAGACAAGAGAAGGTAATGAGGAAGAGTAAAATTACTGACTTGTCTTCTCCTTAAAAACATGACCATCTTAGGGGACAAAACTGCATATTCTGTTCAACACCTAAAGGCATCCCCACCAAAGAGCACCACCTGCTGGTTTAATTGGCTTTGCCCAGCACACACCTCAGCCAGCCACTGGTCTTACTCAGTGTGGCCAATTTTCCCCTGCCAAGCATCCAGTTCCACACACAAGTGGTCATCAACTGGAGAAGCTCACATCCTTCTCAGACTGGACCAAGGAAAAAAATTCCAGAAAGCAGGCTGTGAGCAGGCTATGACAGACAAGCCTGCTAGACCTACCACCGCAGGTCTTCAGAGGGCACGTGCACAGCCGAAAGAGAACTATTCTCTCCAAATGCATACAACCTCCCGTGAGGGTTTCACAAAAGAAGTTGACATGGTCCGGGAAGTGAGGATACGAAGGTCAGTTAGGTTTCTAAATGTACATAAAGGGTTTTAACATTTTTGTTATGTCATGGGAAATATTCATTCCCAAATCACCCTTCCCTTCAGAACTCTAGACTCGGTCAACCCTCACTTTGGTTTTCATGTGCTGAAATACACAGAAGCGAGGTGGAGGGAGATAAAAGAGAAAGAAGAGCACATGGCTGTATGTCCACTTCAAGGACTACAGACTACTGAAATCACTACCATGACTATATACAATGTTCATGTGAAAATGAATGCCATAGAAAACATCTATAAGTAACTCTGCTATCAGGGAGCTAATAGATCTCTCTAATTCCTTCTTTCACACCTGAATCCTTTTTTGGCACCAGAAATAGGCGACAGGTAGGAAAGGTACAGAAGACACAGGCTAGCACAGGCTCTCTCCCCAAAATGGTCACGCAGCAGATTGAAAAAAAATTTTTTCAGCTAGTTGTCTGTCATCTGCACTCTGCCAGATGGGTTTAATTTGGGGATTCTTAATTCATTCAGTTCACTCATTTTAGCATGGTGCAGGCAGAGCAGCAAATTCTACTAAGTACCTATCAAATGGCGTTTTTTTGTTTGGTTGGTTTGGATGTGGGACAAAGCTTAAAATAGGAGTATAAGGAGTGACATTAATAGTATCCACCAAGAGCATGAAAAGATCAACGACTGTGTTAACTCGGATTTCTCCCTCTGGAAGTAGAGCAGTCAAGCAGCTTCCTCTAACTTCTTTTGTACTATCTTCAAAAATCCTTAAACAGACTCACAATGTGTCAAGAGCACAACCTGATGCTTATCCATTTGCAACCCAACACGTAGAGTAGAAGCCAGGTTATGTCCAAACAGTCAGCATTTCATATCTCATGCTGTCTGCAGTCCCCACCTGGGCTTCCCTGCACCGAGTGTTGGTGGTGGGGGGGCTCCCAGGCAGCTGCAGAGTGTCCCATAAACACAGGCACCCACCTCTCCTGTGTCATTCTGCTCTGACATCACTGCCCTCCCCGGGTACATGGAATCTCACTGCCCATCATTCACACCCCACCCTTCTACAGAAGAGTGCAATTAACCTCAGTGACCTTTTGTCCCCCACACCACTATCCAGAGAGTTTTAAATCTATACTTAGAAAATGTTAATGGCATTACCCATGGGGAACCTTATAACTTCATAATATCCCGGAGCTTCTGTTCTCTTCACAGGTTCCATGAAGGGCCAAGCGCTTTGATGGCTCTTGGGTAAAGAAAAAAGCAAGGTATCTAATATGGAAATTCTGTGTGGGAAATCATTTCAAAATATTTGCACGGGCTGAATGAAAAGAAAACACCTACCTTCACCTGCTGGAGGATGCTCTTGAGCGTGCTGTAAAGCTGGTCAGAGTCTTTGGGCTCTTTACTTGAAAGGAAAAGAGTGAACACCAAAGAACGATGATTAGTTTTTTATCCTCTTGCCAGTTGATTCCTATTCAGCTCATTTCTATAAACACCTAAAACTGAATTCATTCCTGAAGTGTTTATGAAAACTGATACCCAACAAGCGTTGTACTGGTGACTACAATCAGTCTGTCCATTTTCTCTAAGTTGCTGGGAGGGGAGGGGGGACCACTTCCACTAATATCCTTTCACCCATCACACTTACCTCTTCTCTTTTCCACTCTGTTTCCAGCCTGTCTCTCCTATATGTCAACAAAATTAGAGATTGAGTGAGAACTGTTTTGGGTAAAGAGAATAACAGTTAACACTTGTTGAAAATGCAATAAATTACAGCCATGCCTCAGTAAGTCTATTCTGAAAAGACTGAAATTAACTGCAGTTAGTTACCTCCAAATACAGCTAACAGTTCAAAACATTTCCAAGACTGACAACACTGACCTAAAGAAGGAACTTCAACCTTTCAGAGAAAAGCATAAAAAATAATAATGTCCAGTATCGTAGGCACGTATATTGTTCATGTTTTTTAAGATTTTATTTATTTGTTTTTAGACAGAGAGGGAAGGAGGGAGAAAGAGAGGAAGAGAAACATCAATGTGTGGTTGTACTACTCATGCAACCACTACTGGGGACCTGGCCCGCAACCCAGGCATGTGCCCCAACTGGGAATCGAACCAGTGACCCTTTGGTTTGCAGACCCACATTCAATCCACTGAGCCACACCAGCCAGGGCAGCACGTGTATTTTTTTAAACTCAATGTCCCTTTTTTTTTTTTTTTACCAATCACCATGTGAAGAGTTAAGCTGCTATTTTAGGTTAGAATAAACTTTGTCCTAGTCTCTATTTTATTTGGCAAAGACCTTGCTTATAATGCAAGATGGGTTAGTGTAGCAGAAAGAAAACATACTCTGGAGTCCAGCAGACTTGTATTTGATTTCTCGCTTTCTCTTTAAGAGCTAATTTTTTTTTCATTTTTTCAATTTTTACCCCAGGTAAGTTATTTAACCTTTGCCTCTCAGTTTACCAATCTATAAAACAGAATTCTAAAAATTAGGTGATGTTATCCCACAGAAGAATGCCTGGCACAAACTGGCATTCAGTGATATGGTAGCTATTATGCCATTAATTGGGATAATATGGGGAAGTAAAATTTCTGGTCTGGCAATGAAAGCAAGATGTCCTACAGAGTAGATTTTGTAAAGAAGACGCATATATGAAACACAGCATAAAAAAACAAATAATGTCTCGTTCTCTTGTGGAGAATTTTAGTTTGTTTGACTTTTGTTTTGCACTATAAATCTTCAATATACTAGAAGATCCTGGACTTGAACCAAACGAAAGTGCTGATATTTGATAGCTTTTCATCTACCAAAAGAGCTACTGTGTATGTTTTAACTCAACACAACTCACTGCTAACATACTCACAGATAAGAACCCTCTAAAAAACCAGTGTGAAACAGGGAAACAAATTATGTGATTTTCAACCATCCTTCCTAGAAATTTGGAAAACCGATTGACCCCAGCACAGATCTACGCAGACTGTACCCAAGACGGCAATGAGACACGGTGAGAACAGCAAGATGGTGGATGAGTAAGAAACGGCCTATTTCTCATTCTGACAGTTACTGGCCGTGTGCCATGTGAGGTCAGAGAACTTAACCATTCTGAGACTGAATTTCCCTGCTCGTAAAAGCAGAAGTCCCCTGCTTGCAAGGACATGTGTGAGTAGTGCCTAGCACTGTGCTACAAACAGCAGGCTCTCATATCAATGATGGATATTAATAGCTACAACAAGGGGTCATCTAAGCACTCCTTGGTTTGTTTACAAAGGGAAGTACAGAAAGGATATCAAAGGAAAGCTTTTGCTGGCTTCTTAAAAGACTAGAAATAACACAGATGGAGAAGGGCTGGGCAAAAAGCTTTTTAAAGTACTGCACTCTGGTAATAGTTTCAAACACAGCTGATGGCATTACCAAAAGATTCTGCTTTTAAATGAAAGATCTATCAAGACTCTACTTTCAGGGATCATTTCTATAGTTTGTTACGAAAAGAAGATCTATATACGTACTAATTCCAGGAATGCTTTCAATCGGAATCTGTCGAACTCCATCTTTAAAACATGAAAGTCCAGGGTAGACTTTTCGTATCTGGGCTTGTTTTCTTTCTATCAGCTTTTTGATGATCTGTAAAGCACAGGAAGAAAATGTGTTCAGTGGCGGAAGTCTGCAGCTACAGCTTCAGTCAGCCAA
Source organism: Carollia perspicillata (assembly GCA_004027735.1). Classification (NCBI taxonomy): domain Eukaryota; kingdom Metazoa; phylum Chordata; class Mammalia; order Chiroptera; family Phyllostomidae; genus Carollia; species Carollia perspicillata. The sequence goes on from PVKM010004131.1 coordinate 11,797, forward strand.
CCTAAGGAGCTGTTTCCCTAACAAAACGAAGTCCTTAGGAACCAAAAAGGGAGAAAGGGGTGAATTTGATTTAACAGGTAAATCAGGAAACCATTCTGTTAAGCCGTGCCCATTTAGTGTATTCACACAGCCATCTTTATGAGTACTTGTCCCCGCCCGGCAAGAATGTCAATATTAAGGGAACACCCTACCCCGAGGGCCCACTGTCCTCTTTAGCATCAAGAGCTAACTATTTTGCCCAGCTTGTCCCCAAAGCTCTGTCCCAGCTACAGTAACAGCAGCGGAGATCTGCTACCCAGGCCAGTGTCAGAACCTCTTCACATCCCATGACGAGGAACCATTCCCTCCAAACTGCAGAATCAGAAGAACAGGCCTCAGAGAGGCCCGAGAGCCTGGCGGGACAACCTCACTACTCAAATTTTCAAGGCCTGAGTGGCAACCTTTGCTTTTTGCATAAAAAATAGCAGCTCCGAAGTGTTGTCTGTTAAGGCATCACAACCATGATATGACAATTTTGAGAGGTTTTGTTTTATAAAATAATTCCTAATGTATCAAGCTAATTATTTCTAATATAATTACAAAAAAAATGGCTAACCTGTCATTAACCATATCATAACTGAATTTTGGGAAAGAAAAAATAAAATAGTAGCAGTCATTAACGGCACTCAGAAGAGACAACAAAAGTGTCCAGTTCCGGACTGCTTGATTTCAGACTTAGCACTGGTAAATGCTGCAACCTGAAGTCATAAACCTAACCATTAAACAAAGAACTTCGTAAATTCCTGGGACTAGTCGAAGTATACTCCGGTTAACCTGGTTTGGTGCTATCCAACGGAGCATAATGCAAACCACTTGTGTAATTTAAAATATTTTGCAGCCGCATTAAAAAAAAAAGAATAGGTAAAATTTATTTTAACAATACATTTTTATTCAATCCAATATATCCAAAATATTGTCATTTCAGCATATAATCAAGAGAAGAAAACCACAATAGTTTGCATTCATTTATTCCTGCTAGGTCTTTGAAATTAGTGTATTTCCTCTCACAGCACGTCTCAATTGGGACTACCCCTGTATCAAGTTCTCAGCAGCCACACGTGGCTAGTAGCTGCCACTTTGGACAGCACAGGTCTGGATGGATGCTCTCCCCTAATTTATTAGTAAGTACAAATCTTTTTGAAAAAGACTCCCTATGGCAATCTCTTAAATGAATGCCTTCAGAAAATATACTTTGAAATGCATTTTCTCTTTAGCAAGGGACTCTCCAACGTGATGACCTACGAAGTGGTCTCCACACCCTTCACACGGCACCAAAGGCGTGGGCTCCTGGTGAGTGACTGGTAATGGGAGGGAGGCTTCCTAGTCTTGCTGTGCCTCCAAAAATCACTTTGGAGAAAGGACACACTTTCTGTTCTAGCCTCTTCACCTCCCTACGAAAAGTCTTCAATTCTACCATGTCCTCATCTTGCTCTCCTCAGATCCATCTCTCCTTCCTTTGCTGTCGGTTTTAGTCTTCCCAAATGGAAACCTGGGGGAGACTTCCCCATCTTTAATATGTCGCCAAGTCTTAACATGTCTTCTTACGAAAAATTTCATTCCTTCGCCTCACCCTGCCTTAGGCTCCTCCACACCCAATCAATCCCTTGTAGTCTCACACATGAATTAAGATTGAAGAAGTTTCTCTCCCTCCCAGTCTGCTTGCTCTCTCGCACACTCGCGCGCTCTCTCTCTCGCGCTCTCTCTCTCTCTCACACACACACACACACAGAGCCAACCGTGCCTGCTCACAGCCTAGTCGCACTTTCTCAAACTGGCTTTCATTACCCACCCACCCATCTACGGCCCTAGTTATTCACGCGCCCATGAATCTATTTTGACTCTTGAGTCTTTACTCACGCCGATTCCCTAGCAGGCTGCTGAGTTTAAGGCACATCTCCCCCACAGCCATCTCGGATGACACTCAGCCCCTAGGGATCCCACCACTCCCCTGGAGCCAACACTCACAAAGGAGCACTCAGCTCTCCACTCGGCGCCACCTGTCCAACCGCACTAGGTTTCTCTCTCTCTCTCTGCACTAACCACAACCACAACTGACCCTGCTCTCTAGGCTTTCAGGGGCTAGGAAGGTCCTCCATAGATTTAGAGTTTGTTCCTGGCCACCACTAGTCCCCGCCTTCCTCAGGGGGGATTTGCAAGTTAGAATAAAAGATACTTGCAAAAAATTATTTGAATTCAATAGAAGTAGGTACTAGGTGAATCCAAGTATTTTCCTTTGGTGAGTTCAGATCTCTTTTAAAACTAGGTTAACAGCGCCAAGCTTGTATCATCCATTCAATGGTGTATGTTAGAGAAGGCTGGTGATAAGGAAGGTGAGGAGAGATGGAAAAAAGATCCAAGAAAGGAAAAAGAAGACAGGGGAAAGAGCGTTGTCTTTTGAAATGCTGACTGCTTCTGTGGCTCTGTGCTTATGGCTTTCCCCTTCGTGGAGGAAGAGCCAACAGATCTGGACTATGGGAATCTGCAGACCCTGCCAGGGGAACCCTGCTTACACTGCGGAGATGAATTGGGCTGCTGGGAGGAGGAGTGAGGAACGAGCAGCTGACAGCGAGCGCCCTGACGGCTTTAGTTGGCCAGCAGCCTCCAGTGCTGAACAATGAGCTGCTGAATTCAGACCTGCTCATTAAGCCCCAAAGAGAACAATGAAGAAAGCTAGCTCTTCAGAGAGAGACTGAGACAGGAGCCTGCTGTGCTTCTATTAACTCTCCAAGTACCCTCTTTGGAATTCTCTCCGGGGCTGACATTTTCACCAAACAACAACAAAGGTTGCTTTTATTTTCTAGCTTAAAAATAAAATAAAATAAAAACCTTCTGCTCACCTCCATAAGAAGGGGGAAAAAGACCAATTTGAGCCACTTTCAGTAAAAGGAAAACACTTACTGAGCAGCTACTTTGCACCAGACACTGTACACAGATGTCTGTTATATTGGTGATGTCTGACAAATAACTAAGAACTGAGATTAAGGAACATTAGTAAAAGTGAGAAAGAATAAGATTTAAGATAGAAGAACTTGTGGAAGTTACGTCTGGAGAAAAGTGCACTAGAATGAATAAGAGAAGTATAAAGTGGAATTGTGTAGGATGACATACAGTTGCAAACTCCGAGTTTTTGAGCTCCAACAAACTAGAGGAGCAACAAAGTGATCCTGGGCTTAACGCGCAGTTTATTTATTTATTAAATGGCCTCCGCACACTCCCAAATTATGCTCTTTTTGTGTTTTGTTCCGTCTTAGAGAAATGTAAAAACACTATGTACTCAAGTCTATCAAGCTTTCTCTTTATGCTTCCCTTTCAGTTCAGATATGTAAAAGACTTTACCCAATATTAGATAACGAATCTCTTAGTACCTAGAAGTGTAGCCTTCAGACTTTGCAACCTTGTAAAAGGAGAGACTACGACACGCTAACTCAAATGTCTAAGTAAGATGACGAACAATTGCAGTTCCAATGGGTGGCTCAAACTAGTGCTGGAGAAGTTCCAAGGAGGAGCTGGAACACAGCCTGAAGAGGTTCAGTCTACGTGTGGGTTAGGAGAGGGAGGCGGGCAAGGGATGAACACACCAAGCAAAAGGGTTAAAGCATCATAATAGCCTTTGGAGAAGAGTTTAGAGAAGAAACTAAAGAGGTAAGTTTGGGAGGAAGCTTGAGACCAGAATGTAAAAGGCCTTGAAGATGAAGTTGATTCATCAGATTTTACAAGTTTACGTTTTTTATACCAATTTAAGAAGTGTACCAATTTGACGCTCTCGGGAATGGTGACCTAGAGAGGACAGATCAAGGACAGCTTCCAAGAAGAAATCTAGACAAACCATAGCAAACTGAGATTATGACACCCAGTAAATCCATACACACAGAGCTAAGATGGGCCTGATTAGAGGAACAGGCGTCAGTCAGTCACAGGCTTACCTCCTTCTGCTTCTTGATGATGACCGAAAATTCTGTGTATGGGATCTGCGGATTTAGCTCACATCCCATTAAAGTGGCTCCTTCATAATCCTTGATGTAGCCAACATATTTGGTTTTAGGTATTTTAATTTCTTTGGAGAAACCCTACAAAGCAAATAAATTCATTCATATGGGTATTATGCATAAAATATCTACTGAGTGCTAACTATGTGCAAGGTACAGTGCTAGGCGCCAAGATATGCTTCATGAAGTTCAAGAACATCAAAAATCAAACGTGCAAACAGGAAGCAAGACAATGTAAAAAAATCAGTCACAGTAAAATATAACAATATTACTAAAAAGTGGTTTGTTAACAGAAACAGCTATTAAGTAAAAATAAGGTTTAACTTTGCATTAAATTGCACGAATTCTCCCAAAATGGAAAAGAGGGCCCCCCACCCAGGATTCTCAACAAATCTATAATTAACATTGAACTAAACTCTGAAAGAAGAGCTTGTCAAAAAATACACCTAGTAAAACCCTGATGTTGAGAAAAATGAAACCCCCAACTTTACAAGCAAAAAACTTCCAGGCCATCACAATGCGTGGTTGTTTTCCGACCTAAATGCTTTACCATCTATTCATTTACATACTTTAAGCTGTAATAGTGTCATGCCACAGTGTATATATTCATATATTTATAATATAAACATAATTTTCCTTATGGTACCTATTTCAGTTTTTTGCAGAAAACTCCACGGACTTCAGAACTATCACCAGCCGTTTCCTGCCGACTCTTTCTGCCAACACTTACTTCCCAAGCAATCACTGCCATCCCCTTCAAACAAGACTACGGGCAAGTCATTCAAGAGCCAGGGCTGCAACTGCACACTTTGCAACATGCCTACAACCTAGGGAAGCTGACGCTCAAGCACTCATGAAACAATCCCACTGAGCGCTCTCAGGTGAGTATGAGGATAAAAGCCATACATACGCACGTCCCAAAGAAGGAGGAAAACAACATACAGGCGATTAATTATCTAACACCGGACGGGAAAGCTTTCTAGTCCCATAAGGACCTATATGTTTTTTAAAGAAAAGTGAATAGACTTTATGTAAATAAAAATCCTCAAAAGTCTGTACATTTAAAAAAAGCTATAAACAATGTTGAAACATGACAAAGGGGGGGAAATCATAAAATAAAAGGTTAATATCTGTAAATGCAAAGAGTTTTCGTAAAGCAATGTAAAATTAAATATTTTAATAGAAAAAAGCCAAAAAACAATGAATTTTTGGGCAAATCAAAAATATTTCATACAAAGGGTCAATGAACAAGGAAAAACAAGTCAAACCTCACAATGACCAAATAAATGAAAATATATACAATTTGTTACCAAGGACAGGGGTAAAAAACCTACTTTTCAATTACCAACGAATTTCCTGAGCCCTCTTCTATATTGCTGACAAGAACAGAAATTGTTACAGTATTTGGCAATGCATAACAAAACCTTAAGTATGTGTGGAAGCAGCTCTGCTTCTAGACATTTATTCAAAGCAAATTACCATAGATGAGGGTAATACACACACACACACACAGATATACACAAAACACCTGAATGTCCCAAAAGGTGTTATTGGTTTAATAAACTATTTTCTATTTATACAACAAAATCTCAGAGGATTCTCAAAAGCCATATAAAAATAATCAGAAAACATTAAGTAAAAAGGCAAATAATTAAATGACATTCTTAACCAACTTTTATATTGATATACACACATACATTCACAAACACACACAGAAAAAATATTAGAAGGGTATATATCAAAACATTAACAATTAACATTAAATGTCTCTGGGTGGTAGAATTACGAGCAATTTTCCTCTTCCAAAATTTCTACAATTACTAGAGGTTGCTTGTGTAATCAGATTAAGTGAAAAATGTATAGGAACTACAAAGTACTGTAAAAATAAACATGCAAAGAATAGTCCTTAAAAAGCCAAGCGGAAAACTTCTGATGAGAAAGGACTGAGATGGCAGTCCGTTCCCTGGCCTGCTGCCCATGGGCCGCCTACGGCCCAGGAGGGCTGCGAACGCGGCTCAACACAAAATTGTAAATCTACTTAAAACATTATGAGATTTTTTGTGTGTGATTATGTGTCACAATGCATTTAATGTGTGGCCCAAGACGACGCTTCTTCTTCAAATGTGGCCCAGAGACACCGAAAGGTTCAACACCCCTACCAGTGTAGACCAAGAGTTGCCTGGAGCTTACTTCTAAACATGAGAATTTCCTCTCTGCGGTAAAGAGAGCCTTTCCACAGACTGAATCTATTTCCCTCCTACATGGAGAACACGACTCACCCAGCAAAATTGCTCCTTGGACTGGAGACACAGCAATTTAGAATGGCAGGATGCAACATCATACTTCACGTGTAGATGACATTCACTCACTCAGCAAATATTTACCTACTAGTACTTACCACGTGCTGGTCACACCCTCTAATCCAGTCGGGAGCTTACTTCTGGCTCGAGGCTTACAAAATAAATGCTATGTCCTTCTTATCAGTAGAAAACACTGAGGGGAGGGGCAGGGGACTTATTTGAAGGAAGGCTACCTGCGTGCATGTTTAAGAAAAGAATGACAGATAATGCCGCACAGTGAAAAACTCACCTGTTTCTTGAAATATCCAATTGCGTATTCGTCGGCATAGGTGAGGAAGTTCAGGATGTCATGTTTTATGTGAAATTCTTTCAAGTGATTCATCAGGTGCGTGCCATAGCCCTATGTGGAAATTAGTATACAGACAACTACATTAGGTTCTGAAGGGAAAAAAAAAATAAGTGCTACAAATTCGTCAGGAAATATTGGCAAGTTTAGGAATTTGTACTTTGATACTGATTTTACCAATATAATACTATTACCCTCCCTGTCTTGTATTTCTGAACTTTGAAATGAACTAAAAACCGAAACATTCAAATCCTTGAATTGAGATGTAATTGCTTAGAAATACAAGTTTCTGGTTCTTTGAGAAATAACTACATGAAGGCTACAAACTGCCAGTTCAAATCTAAAGACTCCTTGCTGAATATTATTAATTAAGAAGTTTTGGAGTAAATATGGATTATGAATTTCTACTTATCTTCACAGTATGTGAAAACCTGAGATGTAAGGAGCAATGGGAATAAAAAGTGCCGATCTCTTTACCGGAATGTTAACTAACCCAAGTGTTTCCTGTGTCCTACAAATCAGCAATTCATCAACTGCATCATCACAAACATGGGATTTTCAGCTTGGTCTTACCCGACCTTTCCAAATGAGGCCTGAGAAGCCCAGGCTTCTGAGGGAGCCAGAAGACATTAGGAAGTAACTAATGTAAGTGAACAATGTTGAATGAATTAACGATTAAAATGTGAAAAACAAAATGCAATTGCCAGGTTTTTCAGTGACGTCTAAAGCTTAGAGAGAGTCTATAAATTTAAAGTGACTGTTTTAGAGCCTTATAAAGAGCTGAAAGTCAATTCAAGCATCCAGACACAAATGCCTTCACATACCATATTTTTCAGACTATGAGATGCACTTTTTTTCCATATTCTTGGCTTCAAAATTTTTTTCCCTACTGTTCTCCTCTAAAACCTACGTGTCTTATAGTCCTAGAAATACAGTAAATATTTCAGGGTTTGGTGACACACTCTTCTGAAGAACTCTAAAGTGTTTATAAGGTATGATCCCATGGAACTGTAGTACCTCGAGGCGAGAAGGATCTCTAGAAGTCATTTGGTCTAATTTCTATCACATGTGAGGCTAGACGTCTCCCTCTTCTGGAAATTCTTGTTCTACTGATGCCGCCTAAGCACATTTTAGCTTTTCCCAAACGTATCACAATACCGACACACTGTGAGTCTGGATAAAACTCAAATAAAATAATGAATGAATTCACTCTCTCCTTGAGAAGAAAATAGTTAAATGGGGAAGATAATGACATAAACACATAATTATAGTATAGAGCTGCACTGTTCAACATGATAGCCACTAGCCACAAGGGGCTTTCGAGCAACTGAAATGTGACTAGTCCAAATGGAGATGTATCGGAGTATAAAATACTCATTGGGAAGTAAATTCTTATTAATAACAATTTATATTTATTGTATGTTGAAATGACAATATTTTGGTCACATCAAGTTACCCATAAAATATAAAAATTAATTCCACCTGTTTAATCTTACTTTTTAAAAATATGGATACTAGAAAAATTTTTTTACTTATTTTTAGACAGAGGGGAAGGGTGGGAGAAAGATAGGGAGAGAAACATCAAAGTGTGGTTGCCTCTCACGTGCCCCCTGCTGGGGACCTGACCTGCAACCCAGGCATGTGACCTGACTGGGAATCGAACCAGGGACCCTTTGGTTCGCAGGTCGGTGCTTAAGTCACACCAGCCAGGGCAATACTAGAAATTTTAAAATTACATATATGGCTTGGATTTGAGGCTCACGATATATTTCTATTGCACAGCATTGATACAGAGTGATGTATTTGTACCTATCATAGAGAAAAAGGGTATAAGATAATTAAGGAGAAGAAGGAAGAAGATATAGAAGGTAAAAAAGATTTTTAAGGTAGGCATTAAAAGAGTAAGTCAAATGGACAACAAGGTAAGAAGATGGACTGGAAATCTAAATGTAAGGAAAAATAAACCTATACAAAAGATAGAAAAGTGGGTTTATAACCTGGGGGTACAAAACAGCTTCTTAAAGAAAACATAAAATGGAAAAGCATAAAAGAAAGGACTATTTATTCAGTAGACTACTTCAACTTTTTAAATTTCTTAAAGCTATCCTGAGCAACTTAAGATGCCCTAAACAAAAAGCAAATGACAAATGGGAAAGGTATAGTTGTATCATATAAAGATGTAATATCGAGAATGTATAAATACCATCTATAGGAGCAATACCAAAAAAGAGAGACAACCTTAAAAATTCTCAAAGGAAAGGAGCCAGCAATAACTACTACGGACAAATACAAAAATGATGTGTGACCTCAACAGTAACCACAACATTCTATCAGAAGAAGCAGTTCTGCACTCAACAGCATGCATGTATCTTTAAGGTCGATGGTACCCAGTGTTAGTAGGGACAGGGGGACATGATACTCTCCAACACCACTGGTGAAAATGTAACATGGTAAACCCTTTGAAAAGGGGAACCTGGAAATAATTTTTTTTTATTAGAGTGGCCATGTTCATTCATGGAACCATTCTACTTCTCAATGTCCAGAGAAACATTTCCAAACAGAGCATTTATTTATGACAGAAAAACACACAAATGTTGTGAATAGGAAAAGGACCGCACCCATGACGATGCATCTACATCGTGAAATGCTACGTAGAGAGAACAGAGCGGCCCTGTGTCAGTGCTGTTCAGCAGACAGTTCTGCAGTGATGTGAGCGTTGCTGACCTGCATGGTAGCCAGCCGTCACGTGTGGCTACTGAGTCCTTGAGGGATGAAAACACTTGATTTTAAATTGTATTTCACTTTCACTGACCCAAATATAAATTTAAATAATTACATAGAGCACTCCAGTTGAAAGATCCCTAAAACCATGGAAAGCTTTTTCAAGTACGTCCAGCATGGATTCCACTGATGCAAACAACGATGAGGAAGCACACAGTCGCCTCGTGCACACAGGATGCACACCTGACAATACCGGGATGGCAGGGGCTGGAGGGACAGTGGGGTTTTTGTTTTATCTGACAATGTATCTGTGTACGACCTATGGAATTTTAAACTATCCTAAAGAAATAGGGAAAAAAAGCTGGAGGAAAAAGAAGGGTTGGCTACATGGAGGGAGCTGCCTGTGCAGAGAAAGAGTCACATCCATCGATGAGTGGGAAACGTGTTTTCTGACAGGATTTACTGGTAACACGGGTGTGGCTGGTGGAAGAGAGCGAGGCCTTTGCTGTATGCACCTCTGTCTTGTAAGCATGGTAAATTTCCTCCCCTTCTCCCACAATCCAATGAATTTACTCAGGAACAACATATGGTTCTTTTGTAAACAGCCACCCAAAACCTATATGAGATATTTTTCATCAGTGGCCACTAATCTGTCACCTCTCCAAACATTTTTCCCATACGCCAAGTTGCCCGTGAGTAGGGGCTGTGTCCTCTCACTTGAACCTTCTGTGTCTAGCGCTGTGACAGGCAATAGTGGCAGCTTAAACATTTCTTTGGTCAAAGAGGTACTGACAACATGATGCTATTACAAGCAAATGTTTAGCTTTTTACCCCACAATTATGCTTGTTTGTATGTCTTTATTTTGCCACCAAAAGAATCCTTTCCTAAATCTGTCTGGTAACTTCAGTGTTTAGTTAAGTATTTTTTATGGTAAACAAGTATTAGGTATGCAACTCTAAAGAGGCATAGTTGAGACAAACAGTACCAAATCCAAATAATTCTTAGTTGACAAGATACTCTCAAACCAGGTGAGGAACTTAAAGCAAATTCTTGAATATTATCCTGTGTTAAATTCACACACAGAAATTTGGTGGTAGGTGCAATACTCCAAAATTAGTGGATACAAAGTCTAAATGTAACCAAGATTTTTAATATATCAAATAAAACTTTAAAACTACTTGTGAACACTGTTTTCACAAACAGGAATTACCAAGCACTGGCTTCCACCAAACTCATCCGTTCCATTCAGTTTTCAAAGAATAATTTTTATTTTCTAAAACTACCGTTATAAGTCACTTACAAAAAGTGATTTTTTTTCTAGTTCTTCCTACTGGGTTTGTGATGTTTGGCCACCTTCCTTTAAGTCTTTAGAAAATTACATGGTTGAGAAAAAAAAATAAAGTACCCTTCTGGAAAGTAATGAGACAAAGTGTGCAATTCATATTAAATACCTTTAGTCTCCCTCTGGTATCCCTAAAAGTGTCCAAGTCAACCTTAATCAACCTTTCCAACCAAGGTGCTGGGTATAGCTTTCTTTGAAAACAAAAATTATGCCATCTTTTTTCTGAAATTATAAACCAAGGACAGATTTTCCAGCTCCTCTCCCTATGAAAAGCCAAACAAAAATTTCCTTTGAAATCAGTCTGAATCTCTGGGCACTTGGAATTGTTTCTCCCTTTGGCTAGAGGGAGACAAAAACAAGTGATAAACACGACAACAGCACCATCTAAAGACACGCTGTCGGAATTCCCTGAGAAAGCAGCAGAGGTCTGTTTCAGGCAAATCTGGGGGACCTCACCTTTCCAGTCAGAAAGACAAATACAAAACCAGTGAATTTTCCCCTTGGATGCTCAGTACTGAGTCAAAAGCAAAAAGCCCCATTTGTGCTTTGTGAGAATAAATAACCTCAGTGGCTACAACTGGCACCACAACCAGAGCCGAGCTGTTATGAAAGCAAAAGTAGCCACAGCACTGGTTGCGGCCCTCATGCAGAGAACGGTTCCCCCTCCAGTGACTTATTTTTGTTTTCTGTCAATGGCACTGCATGAGGCAACAATGGCCTTGAACTTGCACTGTCCAATACAGGAACCACGGGCCACATGTGCACAGTGGGCACTGGAAATGGGGCTAGTTCAAGTTGAGACAAACTGTAGGTGTAAAATTCATTTCATTTCAGAGACTTGGTACAAAACAAAGAACGTGGAATGTCTCATTAATAATTCTTCATAACACTGAGTACCTTTGCAGTGGCAAGACTTTGAATATCCTAGACAAAATAAAATATATTTACAAGACAAATTTTGCTTTACTTTTTTAACTTTTAATGTGGCTACTGGAACATGTAGAATCACGCGCATGGCTCACACCTGCACGGCACATTGTTTTCAGTGGCCAACGCCGCCTCAGACCTGCCCAGGACTTTCCTCGGCAGCCGTCTGACCCTGAGCTGCTTATCTTTCCACCACCCGCCACCCACTTTATTCCACACGATATTCTTTAGGGCTCCCCAACTACCAAGTGAGTAATATTCTAAAGACACATTTCCTCCTTCCATTTTCCTAAGGGCGGCCAAGTCGAACACAACCTCCTCCAGATCAGAGCTCTTCCTGCCAACTGAGAGTCCAGTTCATTCCAGGCAGACTGGGGTGCCGACCACGGCATCAATAAAACAGCCACAGTTCCTGGGGAGGGAAGGACCTACGCCAAGGGTAATTGGGAAAGTAAATTATTCACACACACACACACACACACACACACACACACACACCCTCTAAAAACATTACATTCCAAACCCAGCATGAATGCTTCTGAAATACAGACATAAATTTGAAATTTTTCACAGCTTCCCTTCTTACAGAATTTCTTTAGTTCTTGCCCACCCACCCCCATTAGGGACCAAGTCATGAGAAATCTTTCTGAAGTATAAGGCATCTAAATCATCTTCCTAATCCACACCACACCATACCCTTTCTGGGGGTTCACTGCCACCAGCTGTGTGTGTGTGTGTGTGTGTGTGTGTGTGTGTGTGTGTGTGTGTGTAAATTAACAGTGACCACTCAATTTATTTTCAAACATCCTTCACTTGCCATAGACTATACTTGAGGTGCATTTGGGGCTGCACAGTGTCCCTGCACCTTGTCCCAAGGTCCAACAATGCCTCGGTAGACCTGCACCTGTGGACATGTGGAACATTTAGCTACCTCAGATGCAGACACTCGCAGTGAGAGGACTCTTCAGAAAGTCCTGCACTCTACTTCAAACCTGCTCTGGACGTGGCCCACACAGACCTTCCCAAGCTCTGTAGCTTTAGTGAGAAATACCACATTCTTTTTCTTTAAGACCTTGGGCTACTCTTACCTTGACTTGCTCATTTGAGGTTACAGCACAGAAGACAATCTCTGTGAATCCTTGAGATGGAAACATGCGGAAACAGATACCACCAATAACACGACCATCTTTAATTAAAGCAAGGGTTTTGTGTTTCCTGAAACAGTAAGATTATATCAAAGTTTTACCAATCTTGGTTATTACAAATATACTTTTGGGGTTTGTTCCTTCTTGACCACCCAGGAAAGAGGGGGCAGTGTTTTTCCTGAGTTTCCATGGAAACCTCCTTTATCTAGCCAGTATCTCACCAGACCATTCTTTCATGTGGACTTTTTAGAGCAAGCTTGCTTACACAAGTCTTCATCAGAGACTCCACCTGAACAAAATGCCAGCCATCTAAAAATGGTCTGAGGGTTACAAATAAAGAGCAGAGTACTGGAATTGGGGCACACCCAGTGCCAAGGGCCCCAAGCTGGGGAGTCAGCGGGACAGTGCAATGTCATGGACAGAAGTGGCATGCGTTTCTGAAGATGACTCTTACTCAGAAATACTATAGAAACATTACGGAAAAGAATACAAGACCCACATACACAATCTGCCAAAACCTGCACTACGGAATCCTGTCAGACCCCCTTCCTGTCAAAATGTCCCTCTGAACTGTCACACACATGAAGCACAGCCCACACAGGCTAGTGTGCTATATATGTTAAAATACGGCCAATCAGAAAAGTTTAGTTTTTTTGTTTTAGGTTTTTTTAATATAGAAAAAGCATCTTTACATTCAAAAAGATGAATTTATGATTAATTTATATCAATATCACACACACAAAACTTACAAAGTTTAACTTTGTATGACAGCATCTTAGAATGTCAAGTTAATTTAAAATTACAATGCATGTACAACACTTTATAGTATTAGCTCTTGTCCAAGCAATGTAATGACTGTAATTTAGGGTTGTTTTTTTTTTAAACAATGGTTTTTCAAAGTTAACGTCTGGTATCGCCAACAATTTTCCTAGTGCCTTCAGACCCAGGCGACCGTGATACCCAGTTAAGACACCAAAATCAAGAATGCTCTGACTACTAGGAGAGCGGGGCACCTTCTCAGTGTTCACGTTCTTTAATTGCCACAATGAATGAAGCACAGGACAGTCGCCAGCAACTTAAAACAAAAAGCTTCATTATCATTAATAAAAAATTGTATGAATTGTTATAAAATTAACCTTAATGCTTTAGACAGGGCAATTCTTTTCATGTAGCTTTGTATCCACAGTGTGACAAGAGGCAGCGGGATTTGGTAGGTGACCATGGCTGACTTTCACTTTCTGAGTACTTCCTCTTTCATTGAAAAAGGAAAAACAGAAAGAAGGAAGGGCAAAGCGCCACTTACGGGTCAAAGACCAGCCGTGTGATGTACTCTTTGGGCATTCGGGGCAGCTGATGGGAGAACACGTTCTGCAGACCGACGAGCCACATCAGGATCTTCTTGTTGGGTTTCTGGTTCAGGGAATTGCCGACCACGTGAAATTCAATCACGCCCCTGCGCTCCTCCAGCCTGGCTGCCTCGTCCCGGGCCGAATGTGCCGACAGAAAATTGTTCTGGGATGCAGGAGACGGGAAAAAATGACACAGAGCTCTTCTCTTCAGGCAGTGGGGATAGGACGTATCGACAGTGGTGCTGTTCTGTGTTCTAATAAGCTATGGATTTTCAGGGTCCCAAACAACAGGTGCATTATTAAAACACAATAGAAAAAGCAGGTAAAGCATTTTGAGAGATCAGAGTATTATGCACGTACGTGGATATCTGGTACAGATTAGGAATTATCAAACTTTTCTGTGAAGGGTCAGGTCTCCGTGGCAACTAGTCAACACTGCTGTGGTGCGGAAGCAGCCACAGACAATACATAAATGAAGCGTTCCAATAAAACGTTATTTAAAAGGAGGGGAACAGACTGGATTCGGCTTGCAGTCTATAGTTTGTGAACCCCTGGTCTGGAGGAATCCCCTCTTGCTGAGCTCTTTAGGACCCTCCAGATGACAGATCCAAAATTCTCATTACAGGCCCAGCGGTGGCAGTCACATTTATATAGACAGTACCTCTTTTTTGGAGGGCAGTTTTTTTTCCAGAGAATCTGCTGACCCATTCTCAATCCTAGCAGGAAACCCAACCTGTGCCAGCACTTTCTACTTCCCATCGTACTTAACTCACCCAGTGGTAAGCGGGTTAAGTGTTCAACAAACAGACCCCCAGGGAAGCCCTGCTTGGGAGTACTTGCTCCTTTGATTGGTCTACAGGTGACCAGGTACCACTGCAGTCATTTCAAACTGCCAACATATTTAACAACTGGCTCACAAAATTCCTGAAAATTTCACAACTGGCCCTGCATGCCAGCAGGAGCCAACTCGGGTACACTACTACATTCACACAACAAATTTTGGAAGTTGTGGCTGCATCTGCATTTTACAGCTGAAAGACCTGAGCTCGGCTAATCTGTGAAATTCCTAAATCCCTGAAAGACAGGTATACAAAAGGCACTACATACAGCCTTTGTCCCCAGGTTTGGGTAACTAGAAGGAAAAGGGAAGGACGATTTTATAATGAGACCTTTCTCTTACAACATTCTGGTTCTCTAAATTATCCTAATACCATAAAACAAATATCTAAGGAAACATGACAAGTAAAAAATAAGTACTTTAATGTAGCAGAGCCACACTTCAAAAAATGTTTAAAAAGATGTTTTGCAAAATAATCTCCAAGCCATTTCTTGATTTCCTGGAAGCTGTCACAAATGCCTTGAAGTGCCCTGCCCCTGGAGGGAACGCATGAGGTGATGGCAGGACTTCTACCCAAAATGTTTTATTTGAATCCAACCTTCGGCAAACAGACAAAATCCAAATGGAGGGATGTTATATAAAACTAGTGACCGGGACTCTTCAACAAGGCACTACCATAACAGACCAAAAGAGGGCTGGGAATTATTCTTGATTAGAAACTAAAGAGATTAGAGCTAAATGCAATAAATGTTATCAAGGACATAATTTGGATATATGAGGAATTTGGAAATAGGCTGTACATTAGGGGAGGTGTCAGCAAACTTTTCTATAAAGGGTCAGATAAAAAATATTTTAGACTTTGCAAGCCACACGGCCCTGTCTCAAGTATGCAAGTAGGCTCTTGTAATACAAGGCAGACATAGACAGTATGTTTCAATAAAACTTTACTGACAATAGACAGTGGGTCGGATTTGGCCTGCAAGCTGTAGTTTGCCAACCCACATATTAGATAATACTGTAACCTAGCTAAATTTTCTGATAGTGATAACTACATTTTGTTAATGCAAAAATATAGTCTAATCTTAAAAGATACAGGAAAAATAGTTGGGGATAAAATGTTATGACATCTGTATTTAATTCTGAAATGGTTCTAAGAGGCTCAAAGGAGGGAGGAAGGGAGGGACACAGAGACAAATCAAATGTACTGTAATGTTAATAATGTAAATCTAAAAAGTCTTTATCATGGAATTTTAAAACATTTATGGTGGTTTAAATTTTTCAAGATAAAAAGTTGAGGGAGGTCCTGGCCAGGTGGCTCAGTTAGTTGGAGCATCACACTGTACACCAAAAAGCTGTAGGTTCAATCCCCAGTCAGGGTGTGGATAAGAGGCAACTGATCAATGTTTCTCTCATACAGATGTTTATCTCTTTCTCTCTCTTTCTCTCATTAATTACCATATCTTTGGGTGAGGATTTAAAAAGAAAATAAGTTGAAAAAGGAGAAATGACTTCAAGTCATTTCTTGAGATTATTCGTCAGTTTCCCTGTGATATGACATTCATCAAAGGGAATCACCTCTCCAACCAGCTTTTCCTGCCCTCAGTGCCCTGACCACTAGGTTAAATGCAAACCAAGGTAGCATGACACGCTCTCAGTGATACCACTCCTATTTCAGACAACTAGATTGGCTAGGACAGCAGAAGGGGTCTACCAGCTGGCTGCCCGAGTTCACCCTGCTGACCTCTGGTCCAACCATCACTGCAGGGTCCGTGATGGTAGACATGACCTCGTTGATTAATTCCATTGGAATATCCCCCATAACTCGGGGTTTCTTGGCTTCCTCCAAAACATGACAGTCATTCATTTTCCTCTTTTCTCCTATGAGGATCAAAATAAAAGGGCAAACAATGGGTTATTTTAAACACAAAACAGATAACATATGTTGACTCATCCAACCAATTTTCCAAGAACACTAATGGGTATAAAAGTCAAATCTCCATTTACCCAGGAAAGGGGTGGCAATGGACAGTGAAAAAAGGAGGGAGGAGGTCCCAATAACTGCCAACTACAGATCCATGCTGAATATTTTCTATTTCCTATGATAATTTTTAACTTAATATACAAGTTATTAAAGCATAATTTGTCCATTTGTAAATGCGAAGAGTTATTCTAGTTATTGTTCACTATTAATCTCTAAGTCCCTTTGTGTAGAGAAAATAGTCTGTGTAATACCAAAATATCAAAATTTCTTGAAACTTGTTTTATGGCCCCAAACATGGACAATTATTTATAAATGTGTAGTGTCTTCTTGGAATAAATGCATACTTTCCAATTTCTAGGAGTAATAATCTCCATACTACCATTTGAGCTTGCTGATCATGCTTTCAGAACTTCTACATGATTACTGATAGTTTTGTCTGCTCGATCTACGGATTACCCAGAGATGTTCCTTCATTTTCAACTGTTGGTTGATTTATTTTTCCTTGTAGTTTTGTTCATTCTCTCCTTATATACATATGCATATATATTCACATATGGGTGGGTATGTATCTATGTATATATGTCTATATATATTTGAAATATACTAGTGAATTTTTTTCCCATTATCTCTCAAAATGCTTTTTTGCCTTAAAATGATGCCTCACAAAGCAGGGCCATTCTTGACGTGTCACATGCTGGTGAAGGCCAGGCAAATGCCAGGAGGACCTTCTCCCAATTTCCTCATTAGACTGCGTGGTGGTTTTTTGGTTTTCTTCTTTTCTACTATCATGCATGATTTTGCTTAGTTTTTTTCTGTATATCGTGTGTTTATTTTTACAATTAATTTTGTAAAAAATGTTAGATATTCCCATCTAATTGATTCTTCGGGAATGAGTCCCACTAAGGATGTTTCCATGCAGCGATCTCACTAACTTTCGTCCAAAAGAGGGTCAATGTAGAGTATCCTGTCCACGCAAGATGCTTCCAGAAATATTATGTTAATTACTAAATGAACTTTGTTGAGTTCCTGTTTTTGTAACTCTCTTCATTGTTGTATGGGAGGTGACCAACAAGCCCTCAAATTCCATGATGCCCCGAAAATAACCCTGTGAACTATTTATTTTGTAAGCTGAGGTGCATGCCTCATCAGCCCCCAGCTTGATGGACGGACTGCCAATAGTGTTATGATAAGAAAGAATCTGAGGCGACACCCAAGGTCACTGGTGGAGTTTCTGGATCGAGGGGTGTCTGCCTTGAAAGCGGGAGAGAGAATACAGCATGGTGGCACACACGCTAAAGATCTGGTGCTTCCTATGAAATCCTCTTCTCTCTCTCTTTTGTGCCACTTCTTTAAGGTCAAACTTTGGTTGTATCCAAGATTTGACTGATGTCAAGCCTGAGGACAGAAATGCAACCTTCGAAACATTCTATATCTGTGAAATCAAAACTTGAGGATTAAGGGATGCTTTTGCCCAAGTGGCAGATTACACAAATGGCCAAAGTCTGTACCCTCCTGGTATCCACACTCCACCCTGTGACTTCACAGTTCTTCCTGCAGAAGGAGTAGAGAATCTCTCGCCAGCCCTTGACTCTGAGTTTTGCCATGTGATTTGCTTTGGAGGACAAAATGAGGCAAGAGTGATGGTATCCCAGTTCTAAGCCTAGGCTCCAAGAAACTATTTCTGCCTCCTCTCAGGTGCTTCGGACATCATTTTAAGGACACATTCTGTCCCAAGAAAAGAAAAAAAAGTCCAGTGATCCCAGGAGGGTGAGAAATATGTGGAACAGAGATGCTCTAGCTTGAGTATTCTTGTCGAGTCTGGCACAGAGCCCCAGTTGGCAGGTAGAACCCAGGAATCCCGGTCAAGACTTAATGCGACAGCTGAGAGCAGCCACAGACCAGGCAACACACAGAATGAGCGGGCTGTGATGATAACAGATTATGGCTTGGTTTTAAGGCTCTGCGTTTTGGTTGGTTTGTTACACAGTAGTAACTACCCAATACCGCTCTAAGTCATTTCTAGCCATTAAAATCCTGGACATGAACAACCTGTAGTTGGTCTAAGTCTACGTCTGGTGCTTCTCAGATCACAAGAGAACCTCTAAGGCAATTCACAGCCCTCTGTCATGTCCCCTACGTGATTACCTGGGTTGGCCTCAAGCCCAGAAGAGCCTTTGCCGGAAGGACTGGCGCTCCCTCCATTCGGCTGCTCAAGGGAAGACGAGTTTGCATTGTACGAAATCGTCCCAGCCACAGGAGGTGGATTGATGACTGTCCCAGGGAAAGGAAAATAAGGTGTTAGATGACTTTTTTCTTAGGCAATGAGGAACCAAGTGCATGTGAGACCATCCCATTCCTGCCCAATACCTCGAAGAAGTCTCCTTTAAAATAAAAGCAATGGGGTCAATATGAGCATGATAATAAAGACAATAATGGACTACAGCCCACTGAACAGAATAAAAACATCTCAGTCCATACTGATAAAATCACAAATGAAAAGAAAAATAAATAAGTGGGGAGAAGGTAAAGCTCTTTCTTACAGAAGAATGCCAACAAATAAATAAGGAAGGAATGATGGAAGTTAGGAAAACAATTGGCAGCCAGCAGATGATAATCAATTCAGGAGCATCATCTGTGCAGGCTACACCTTGTGAGTACAATGCTGATGAAGACAGATAATTTCCGAGTACCACCCCACAAAAGCACGTTTTTACTACAAAAGGGAAAGTGGTACCATTGCAGTGGAGAAACCTCGTAAAATACCACCTTAACCAAGTGATTGAACTTCATACCAACAAAACGGGACAGACCATCATTACATGCCCCAGATGTGATGCAAAAAATGCTCTAAACCACATGACTGAGATAAGAGGCAAAAAGAGAAAATAGCTTATAGATTAAGTAATAAGGTTTGACCTTGCACCAAGATGAAAATTCTTTACTTTGATAACTACACTGTTAAGTAAGAGAATGGCCTTGTTCTTAGAAGATACCCACTGAAGTCAGTAAAGGAGCATGATGTTTGCAGCTTTCAAGTAGTTTAGGAAAAAACAGAGAGAGGGACAGAGACAGAACAGAAACAGACAGAGGGGGAGGGGTCAGAAAGCAAGTATGGCAACATGTTAACAATCGGTGAATCCGGGGAAAGTATACATAGTACACAAAATTTCTTTGTTCTATTTCTATAACTTTTCTGTAAGTTTGAGAGTATTTCCAAACGAATCATTTTTTTAAAGCCATTGTAGGAAACAGGATGCTGCTTTGCTGGTGTGCGGCTGATCTGTGGCTGATGAGGTGAGAGCGGATGAGGGACACAGACACTTTCGGTCACACTGGTCACATATGCAACAGAGTACAGCAGGGCAGGCAGATGTCCAGAGAGAATGTTCACCTAAGTTTCAATGCAGCCGTGTTCAGCGTGCAGAGGACATTCCCAGCAGCCAAGAAAGTGATGGAGTAAGCAACTCAAGCCACAGAGATACCAGCCCACAGCACTCCTGACTGAGTAACAGTCGTCTGCATGAAAGACTCGGACTATACTCAAGTGCCAGGCTATGTGTTTTCCTTCCAACACGCAGGCCTCCTGAATCTCCAAGTAACTGGAGTGAGACTACACAAAGAGGTAGCTCTGGTGATTCTGAAGACATCTGAGTATCTTGCACAACTGCAGAGCCATCATTATGAATGTCATTTATCACAGTTGCACAGATGTGCAGACATGCCAATTAAGTCGATGATTGCACTCTTCTTTCCCCAAAGAGAACACACTGCAATTAAAGTAGAACAGGAAAAGACAGCCTGTTTCCGATGACTCCAGGTAATACTGAAGAGTACCATCCGGCTGAACTGGGTTACAACCTTAGCTACAGAAATAAACATGCAATTCCCAGAGAGACAGTGACAACCTTGGCCTTCTCCATCTTGTGCCAATGACAGGTAATTTGCTGAATCAGAACAAACTGGAAAGCATTCTGAGCAGGCAAGGGTCGGGGGGGACTTTTGAGCTGGGAGGGTCTCTCCAAAAGAACCCCCGGAGAAGAACTAAGTGCTGAATAGGTTCGGTGTCCCCCTGCTTGAAGGAGGAAACTACATCCTTCACTCATTCCCTCCACAAGCACTTGCCTGTACATTGGCAATGCACAGCAGAGCAGTGCAATGTAGCAGCTACAGCTCTGGCTTGTAATTCAGTACACAGTGTTTAAGAATTAGACAGACCCAGGTGTAAAACCCAGTTCCATCACTTAACAAGACCTAGTCTTGGGCAACTCCCACCTATACGTAAGGGGGATTGAAATAGCAACTTCCCAGGCTTTGTGTTAAAGCTTAAAGGCATGAAGCATACTTCATAGGCAAACACTTAATGGAAGTATCATTTATTATTATTACTGTGGCAAAATTGGGTCTCTGACCAGTTAGGAGTCACATTCATAGGAGAGAGAAGGAGCACCCATTAAAAAATGGGCCTAGGATAACATGAGGGAAGTGTTGTATGACCCAGCAGGTCTCAAATACTGCTGCACATCAGAACCGCCTGGGAGCTTTTGAAACATCCAGGCCTCACCCTAGGCAAATTACATTGCACATCCTTGAGAAGGGACTCAGAAATTAATGTTATTTTAAATCGCCATGGGTGATGCTACTGTGCAGCCAAGTTTGAGAAACAAGAGGAGGACATAGTCAAGGTTCTGTGGAAGTGAGGAAGGGGGTCCAGTGGCTAGAAGGCACAGGAAGACTTAGGGAGAAGTGTGTGGGAGAGATGTCATCTGAAAGCTAATGGAATCAGGACAAAGATAAAGTGAACAGCACAGGGACACAAAGGCATATGCCCAGCCACCACAGAAAACACGTCCACTGAACTCAGGTCTGGAGGAAGCATGCAGGATACACAGACAGACCCCAGAGCTCAGCAGCTCTGGGGCCAGAAAACCATGTAATGATATTCTATGACCTAAGGTGAAAAAAAAACCCACAAACATGTTTTTGGTAACAAGAATGCAAACAAGAATGGTTTGATCCAAAACAAAATACCTCATTCCTTAAGTATTCTGCTTTGTAGGAGTTTAATTATATTTACATTCAAACTTGGGCTCTACGTGGAAAAAAAAATCTTTAAATGCCTTCTCAAATGCATGATGCTGAGTTCAAAGGAGGCATACTAAAAAAGCTATGTACCTTCTAAAAAAGGCAAAAAATAATAATAACTATAGGGAAAATAAAACAAATTGGGGTCACCAGTGCTGGGGGTATGGCAATGAAAGAACTACATAGGGGTGCAACCGAGATTTTCAGGGTGATGCAACTGTTCTATATTTTGATGGTAGTGGTGGTTCCATAGTAATGTATGTTTGTCAAAATTCACAGAACCATATACTAAAAAGGGCCACTTTTATTTCATGTAAAATTCTTTTTGGAAAAAAATAGCAAGAATAAAATTATCTTTCCTGGAAGTGATGCCCACAAGCCCCTCCATTACACATTGACCTAGAGCTACTCAAAGCTCTAAGATCAAAATTCTGCACTCTGCCCTGGCTGGTGAGGATCAGTTGATTGCGTGCCTGCGAATCAAAAGGTAGCCAGTTTGATTCCTGGTCAGGGCACATGCCTGGGTTGCAGACCAGGTCCCCAGATGGGGGCACATGAGCAGCAGCAAATCAATGCTTCTCTTGCATGTCAATGTTGCTCTCTCTCTCTCTTTCTCCCTCCCTACGCCTCTCTCTTAAAAAAAAAAATCTTTTAAAAAAATTTCTGCATTCTGTCTCTCCCAATGACCACATATAAATGACTGTTTTGGTACCTCTCAATTCTCCTAGTATCAAAGGCAAAAATCCAAATCCTCTCTCTGGAATCACTGTGACTCCACAAATCACATGTCTTCCATCCTCACAAAATTGCCAGGTGATGCCACTGGCTGACTCAAAGCAATGGCAAGGATGTCCTGGCCCCGCTGGGAAGTTCATCGTGTCCTGAGACTCAAGACTGCTGTCTTCCACTCACCATCCTACCATTATACATGATGGTAACTTGATACACAAAACAGACATCATGGACGCAGAAACCAGACTGAACCTTGATTCCTGGGCATATCAGGCCATTGATGAAGACTATAAGTGTCTTTAAAAACAGCCAGGAATGGACTACAGAGCTGAACTGCCTGGTATTTTACACCTCCTATAAAACTATAATGTGCAAGCTAAGCAAACCCAAGAGTAGGAGCAGTAATTGTTTTAACTGATTTGCACCTGCTCTTCTCAGTAACAGAGGTGCCAGATGCAAAATTTGCTGGCTCCAGTCTTCAATTTCTTGATGAAAAACACAAATAAATGCAGAGTGAACTGCAAGCAACACTTCCTGCTTGTTCTCTGATGGATGCAAAAAGAAATTTACCTGTTTGGATTCCTAGCTGGCTGGTTCTGGAAGAGGCTGACAGGAAGTCCTGATCCCAGATGGGAGAGTTTTGACTATAAACTTCTTCTTCTAACATGGACAGAAACCTGGACACAAGAGCAAAAGCAATAGTAAGACCCAAAACTGATGCACTGCCAGGGAAATGGAAGCCCTCGCCATCTGTGACAATCGCCCGAACACCAGCATCGCACATTCAACTCAGAGACATGCCAGTCAATTACCACTCAAATGATTCAGTCAAGTAGCCCTGGAATACTCACAAAAATGCAATTCTAGACATTTATTTTCTTTTGACTCTGCACAGACTGACAACAGACTACACAGAGCATCACACCAGTGGAAATGCAGGCTCCAGTCCTCCAGGCAGCCGTCATTACCTAACAGGAGCTGCTAGCCTTTGCTGAGTGCTTGCCATCAGCCTGCACTGTTCGAATGACTCACTGAATCCTCCCATCAACCCAGTGAGTTATACATTTTATTTTTCTTTATCCCCCCCCCCGCCCCCCACACACAGCTCTTACTCTAACTTACCTGATCTTCATAGCCTTACGGATGAAAAGACTTGTGGCCAGTTAAATAACTGGCACCAAGTCCCACAACTAGTAAATTCAGGACCAAGATTGAACCAGTGCTTAATTCCTAAGCTACACTGCCTGTTGAGTTGTAAACCCAATGGATCTCAAGTTCTAGGGCCCAAAGAAATTACCTGGAGACCTTGTTTGAAACACAGTTCCCCATCTTCACCTAGGCATACTGAATCCGAGTCTGTGAGAAGGGGCTTTGACTACTAAATTTTGGTGAGTGCCTTGGACAACCCATGCACACCAAAACTGAAGAACTATGGTTAAAATACCAACAGGAATCTACACCTCTGGTACTAGAATATTTTCCTGCAAGCCGCTTTTAAGGCACATTAATTCTATGGGAAGAACAAAGAATAATGGCTAAGAGCTTGGGCTCTAGAATTCATTTACAAAGCTCACCACCACTTATTTGTATGACCTTAAAACAAGTTCTTAACTTTCCTCTTCCCCAGTCTCTTTTATAAAAAGGAAATATCAACAGTAATTCCTGCATAGGGTGGTCGGGAGGGACGAGCTAATGTGCTTGCCTAAAGTGGTGCCTGACCCCTACACCATGTGCTTCACCCATTCATTCATTCCTTCATTCAACAAATATCGACGGCACACCTACCACGGGCCAGACACCGAGTTAGGTGCTAGAAGGGCAGGGTGAACAAAACCACCACTTGCCCTCATGGAGTTCACAGGCAGTGATATAATCGAGGTTAGCTATTATAAGCCATCTGTATCCCTTCTCTGAAATTGTAAAACCCAAAAACCCTTAAAAAAGATTTCCCATAACCCATTCGCCAACAAAAACTGACCTTAACATACATAAGACTATTGGTAGTCTTTATAATTATGGATGGATTTAATTTAGGAGAATTAACCCCACCCCTGGAGCTAATATATGGTATATGTGCTATATTGATTACCTTTAGAAAATGTTTAAATATTTGTATTATAAAACATATCTAGTAGGAAAGTTTTGAATAAATGATCAAAGATTTGTTATCACCATCATCAGCAGCAACAGCAGCATCACTATTACTAAAAATACTACTGTTCTTCTCATTTATCAATAATGCCTGTGAGATTTTTAGATGGTTTCAGGGGAGAGAGGAGTTGGTTTTTTGGAAGTAAAAACAGATGGGAAAAGGTTCTGGGAGTTCTGACTTGCTGCTCATAGAAGATTTAAAAACAAGATCCATTTGAGTGAACACCTACCCTCACTCGATAGAGTAATTCATGCTTTATAGATACCACAGGAGTCGCTTCTTCTTGCTCAGCAAGCCACCATTGAGGCATGTTTTAAAACACGTTAGCATGTGTCCTCCCAAACACAGAATGACAGACAGCAAGAGGAGCTAAAACCCTTCTTAACATCGCACACATGCTGATTCTGCGGGTGAGAGGTTCTTGATTCACTGCCCCCTTTCCCTCAGCAGACCTGCCCTTCCCTCACACAGCCCTCGAGATTTTCCCAGCTGCCCTTCATCACAGAAGTGAACTTCCTTTCCTTTTCTAGACTCCTTCTTTGTTAGTAATTATATGATCAGAACACCCTTCACAAAGCGGGGTACAGACCGCCAAAGAAAAATGCCATTAGCAATTTAGGAAAATAATGATGTGTGTGTTAGATATGTACATAACATACATAGTCATTTCATTATAATAAAGAACAGTCTCGTATAATGACACGAGAGTGTGCTTCTTTTATAAACACAGGATCCAAAACTGTATGAAGAATAAAAGAACACAGTACATGTAGAACATATAGAAACATCTGAAGGCACTAAATGTAGGGCTGTGGCTGGTGTTCTGCTTCTTAACCAGATTTTCACCAACAGGCATATCTGCCACTTTTAGAATGAAATATAGATACTAAACTCCTTTTAATAATAACCTGGTAAACAGGTAGATGGGGGGAAAGACACAAGTGAAAGCCATGTGGGCGATGCATGAAGAGGAGGCAGGTAAGGAGGAAGGCCCTGACAATGACTCTGAGGACAAGTGACCTCCCGGGGGGGGGGGTACGGGATTGGGGTGGGGGGGGGTGCACAGTTCTCGCCTGGCAACAGTGAGCGAGACTCAACCTCAGGCTTCAACGCATGTGTGATTCTGCTGCCAAACCTGTTGGTACAAATCCCTAATACCCTCAAATGTTGTCCTAGTCCATGAAAAGAGATTTAAAAAGAGAAGTGGGTGGTAATTTCACCCTACCATTAGTAAAAGAGAAGAAAAAGCAGCACTGATTAGCTCAACAGCACAAGCACGCCAGAACTATGGGTTGAAGGAACAAACCGCCCTATAATTAGCAAATATCTGCAAGAAGCGAAATACACTTGCTACGGGGAAAAAATTGTCACTATGCAACGTAATTAAAATTTTTCTTTAAGCACCATCAAAGGTGGGGGGGTCCTCTTTTCCTCTTTGTCCTTTGGCTTAGAGACCAAATGACAACTATAATCTGAAAACATAAAATGCTGCTTATGTGGCAAATGCAATAGAGACAGTAGCAAGAAAATTGCTTTAATCTCTAAGGAAAAAAGCTTAGACTAGTTAAAAGGCAGCCACTGAAACAGACCAGCATGCCCGGAGTTCGTGAGGCGTTTAGGGGTAACATTCAAACTGCCTTTTAAGTGCTTCTAAATCTTCCCCCCTGGAGGGAGACAAATTGTTCATGTCCTGTCTCTGTCACCGGTTTTCTCAGGAAACTACTGAAAATCAGGATGCTATGACTTATGTGCGAATATTGGATGTTCACTGAAATCTCATCAGATATACCCATGACATCCTTTACCTTTACCTAAGGCTTAGGGTTTGTATTGAGCAACAAAGGAATTTTCATTCAATTTGTGCCTAAAAATAATTTTTGTTGGTGTTTTGGACCTAACTTATTTTTTTTAGGAGAGAGGGAAAGGGAAGAAGAAAGAGAGGGAGGGAAACATCGATGTCAGAGCAACATCAGTCAGTTGCCTCTCGTACACACGCCCTGACCAGCTACTGAATCTGCAACCCAGGCCTGTGTGTCCTGACTGAGAATCGAACTGGTGACCTTCTGCTTTGCAGGAAGATGCCCAACCCACTGAGCCACACCGAGCAGGGTGTGGACCTAGCTTATTTAAAAAAAAAAATTAAAATTGTCATTCTTAAGACACAAACTGGGTAATCCAGTAATAGTAACTTAATAATAAAAACCTAGTTTTACAACTAACACAGAGCTCCCTCCGTCTTTGGACAAAGAATATAATATCTTCTCTCTTAAATTCTATTTTTTCTTTACACCAGCAAGCCTAGAAAGCCTTTTTAGATTTTAACTTCTACCCGCCCTGCCCAGCACTGCTCTAGGCAGAATGACACCCACAAAATGAACTGTCTCATTCGTGTTTTGCTGTCACTGCTCCCTGACAAGTCATCCACTGCACACTCACCCCCTGTCACCAGCAGCCAGCCTCTTAGCTTAGATATTCAGTTCTCAGGTTGGAAAATGCATTTCCGAAGTCAACAGTGCAACACTGCAACTTCCCATTCTCTGTGACACATGGCCCCCACGTGAAAAATATTTAAATGATTATTTATATATTGGAGCTCTGGCAGGGGCAAGGAGCAAGGTGCACTCGAGTATGTACATTCGACGAGAAACCGAGCATTTGAGGTACAAAGAGCCCTGTGAAGAAGGCCCCTGTCTTCCTGTCCAGCTCCGCTCTTGGGGTCGGGTTTACAAAGAGTGAGGGGGCAGGCCCACTGCAGCTGAGGCAGGAGCGATTCACTACTCTTAGAAAGGGTTGGAGGTCTAGGATGGAAAAAACCAACCACTTGAGTTCTCTTGCACCACTTCTGAGTAGATGGAAACTGCTTCTGCACACTCCCCCCCTCCCATCCCCCTCCAGCTTCCTGGCAGCTGAATACACAAAACAAAGCACCACCCCAATCTATGAAGCTCAGAGACAATGACACCCAGGTGGGATGAGGTGGGGGCAAAGGGAGCTGTGACCGCAGTCAACACAAATTCAAGCTAACAATAGAGGAACTGTGCAGTCCCCAGGAAGACTCTCAGAGGGGGCTGAGAAGGAGCGGGTCCCTTTGTCCCTCTTCCCTGAATGCTTTTCCTAGCATTCCTGATCGTGTTATTGATTCAGGCTTTGGCACGTATTTATCGATCTCAAGCTCCCAGATGAAACAAAGACTTGCAAGACCACTCCCTTACTTTGGGAAATGGGTGAGGATTAGAGTTCGTTTCTCAAGTGGCAGTTTGTCTTTTTCCTGTCTCGCTTGTTCCAGGAGCTGCCGTCTCATAACGGTGAAGACAGAGCGAAGCAGTGTTCTCCCAAACACCTGGGTGGTTTCATACCGAGGTAGACTGTCACAGAACTGGGGCACGTTGCAGTAACACAGCCACCTGTGACAAGAGGAGACAAGCACGGTCAGCATCTCTTAAAGCCCCAGATCCTCTGAAATCTTTAATTATGGTTTCTCTCACACTATTAACCAGAGCAGGAGAAACTGGGGCTGCAATGACAAACGACAGTCTCACTACCCGCTAATGAAACTTGTGAATTAGACCAGCTTGTCCTTGTACAACCACTTGGGTCCAACTCTATGAAAACCCTTCCACTCCATAGTGTCGTGCAGTGAGTCCTGCAGTCAGAGAGCCCAGGATCAAATCTCTGCTTTGTCACTTAGTTGGCTGCGTGACTTTGGAAATTAGATTACACTCTTAAGTCTCCATTTCCTTACCTGTAAAATGGGCAGGAAAGTGCATACAGCAATTAGAGATTCTGGCACATAAATAGTAGTTTAAATTTAAAAAAAAAAAGAAATTAAAGGGGAAGCTTTTGTGAAAGAATTAGAATTTCACCATCAAGTCCTCTGAGAAAAAGTCAAAGGTTTCTTTAAAATGCCTACACAGCACTCAACATACCCCTGAAGCTTTGGTGGGAAGATAAAGATCTTCAACACTGTTTAAAACTCAGTCACAAAATGCAGGAAGTAATAAGCTTCCACCATCTGTTGCTTAGGTACATCTTCATGACTCAGACACAAAGTCAAAATTATGCTCCAGCATTGCACAAGGCTGGAGGAATGCCCAGGCCCAGAGGGAAACCAGGGGCTTTCTTGAGATCTGACCACGGTTCTGGGGTTCACTGGCCATGAAGGGCATGTGATTTGGAAAGCTCGTTCAGTCTGGGAAAGCTATTCAAAAATCAGCCCTGTTTCTTGTTGGTCTCCCAGAGCTACAAAGTCTCATTCCCAGGACGGAGCAACAGGAATGTACCCTGAGGGTCACAGAGGGCAGCGCCAGCCCAGGGCAGGGTCAGAAGCTTCACTGCGCAGATCCTTATTCCTTGGTAGCAGATCTAAACATCCTCTTCCAGGTCAGGCCTGCTTTCTAAAACTTGAAACCTAGCCACCCTGTGTGTCTTCCGGACCTCCTTCAGAGTGGACGGAAGGGCTCTGATGTGCCCAAGCAGCTACGGGAAGCTCCCCGGGAGCTCTCAGCCCTTCAGTGAGGAGTGGAGTAATATGGATTTACTGGTGCTTATTAGCTTTCTTCCTTACTCTGTATTACTTCATATTTCCCGTGTGTTGGTGTGTGTGTGTGTGGTTTTTCATCTTTAGGAAAGAAAACTTTCCTAAAGTGCTAGTCCACTTGAAATTAACCTTAAAACTCTGCTATCATTTTGGCTCTTCACTCAACTTTCCTGTCTTAATAACTTACACTCAAAGGTCATTTTATGATTGCAATCCCAAAACGGGGATCTTAAGTGCTGTGTTGTATCTCGTCAAGTCGGAAACAGTGATCTTGATTGGTAGCAAAAACAAGCGAGGAAGTGCATTTATTTTGTTAATCCACAGGGCACTTCACACAGAATTCATCACCGTCAAAGCCGATCATTTCTGGATGTTAGTCAGTCTGTGGCCCCCTAATGAGGTTAGAAGAATATTACAAAACTACAAATGTTAAGAGTAAACACTCACAAACTCCAATGACATGAAGTTCAGTTTCATGAGACTTAGGCTCTCACAGGGCTATTTGAAAGACTTAATATTAAAATACGTCCCATCTCCTCCAATGGAAGAAGATTTCAGAGTCTGAGGATTCAGACCTGTAGTGTTCAATCAAGCTGTCTGTGATGAGGAGCATGTTCTCCACCTGTGCTGGTACAGTAGCCACCAGCCACAGGTAACTACTGAGCACTTACAATGTGATTAGTACACCAAGAAGCTTAACTTTTAGTGTTATTTAATTTTAATCCATTTAAATTTTACTTTTAAATGGACACAATGAAGTATTTTTCTATTAACCACTACTTTATTGTTTTGGTAGGTCTCCATTTGGCTTCAACCACCTAAAATTTAGTGAATGAATTGAGATATGCTCTAAGTGTAAAATACACACTGGATTTAAAAGATTTAGTAGGAAAAATATACCATTAATAATTTTTCATATTATACAGTAAAATAATATTTTTATATATTGGGTAAAATAAAACATGAAAGTGAATGTCCTGTGTTTATTTACTTTTTAAAATGCAGCTACAAGAAAAATTTAAATTAGTCCTGGCTAGTATGGCTCAGTGGACTGAACGCCAGCCTGCGAACAGAGAGGTCACTGGATCAATTCCCAGTCAGGGCACATGCCTGGGTTGCAGGCCAGGTCCCCAGTTGGAGGTGTGTGTGGGGCAACCGATCAATGTATCTCTTACACATCAATGTTTCTCTCCCTCTTCCTCCCTCCCTTTGCCTCTCTAAAAATAAATGAATAAAATATTTTTGTTTAAAAGGGAAATTTTAAATTACGTGTGTGGTTCATATTATGTACCTCTTGGGCAATGCTAATTTCCATCTGTGGAAGGGTCACAGATGTCTGCAACTCTACTTACAAAAGATGTTATTTTTGCTACAGCAAAGGTAGGTTTTAAGTGTTATCATAAAACTATAAAATGTTCCCCAAAAGTACTTACAAGGTCATTTAATCTTCCCAGGATAAGAGAGAGGCAGCATAGGTTATCATCCAGAAAAATTTTTCCAATAATAAGTTTCCATTCATTTCCTTGAGAATTATTTTATAGAACTCAGTTGACGCTTTTTAGCTCAGTTTTGCTTTTAATTCCAAGATCAATTTTACTTTATAAATAAGCTTGATAAGACAAAGAGACTAAGTCAAAGTGTGGCGTTTCGGCGCTGTTTTAATAACTGACGGGGACGCTGCATGTAGTAAGACAGAAATGGGAACTCGTGTGCCCCATCTCTGCACACGCATCCCTCCAAAGACTTAACTGCAGAGAAAGATTTTGCCTAGGTGACTGGTTTCAGGTCTTCTGAAAAGAAGTGAAAGGCTAGCTCATTCATTTTTGCATGCCTAATAGTGATGGCCTGTGCATGCTCTTTACTGAATGTTTAAATAACTCAGATTTGTTACAGCATCATGATCATTCGCAACTACCTTGCTTTCTTTCTTTTTTTTAAAAGATTTTATTTTTCTTTAGAGGGGAAGGGAAGGAGAGAGGGAGAGAAATATCAATGTTTGGTTGCCTCTTGAATGTCCCCCGCTGGGAACTGGCCTGCAACCCAGGCATGTGCCCTGACTGGGAATCGAACCACGACCCTTTGGTTCGCAGGCCCGTGCTCAATCCACTGAGCTACACCAGCCAGGGCCACCTTGCTTTCTTTAAAGCATGAACAGAACTGGGGAGCTTGAGGGCAGCAGACCATGTCTGCCTCCTCACTTACTGGACTGAAAGTCCTAAGGGTTTCACAGGACTGAAGTGACCTCTCCTAGTTCACCCGAACTAAAGGCTACTTACTGTTAGAGTTTAGACTAGAAGCTAGGTCTCCCATCCCCTAGTCCACTGTTCTTTCTGTGCTTCCTGATAGACTGTCCTAGACTTACAAAGCTAGTTATGAATACTCAGGAAGTATGGTGGCTGGCCACACTTCACAGAACAATGTTTACCTAAAATTGTTTCACCAAAATCAGCTTAGCTACTTCTGTCTTGCTCTACAGTCTTATGAAACATCTCCCCAATATAGAAATGACATTAACTTTCAAAACTTCTGCACATCTCAGCATCAAAGACAAATTATTTGCCACTTCCTTTTAGCAGATTCTGTTGGTCAGGTGTATTCTACAATATATCGTATTCCTCTAGCACTTTATTTTCAGGTTATTTCTTCATAGAATTATATTAGTGGAGCATCATGAAATTCAGGAAATTTCAAAAATTTGTCCAGACTTTTTTTTGAAATGACAGTGATTTCTGGGGAATATATATGATGTATATTTGCTATATATCTGTATCAATGACCAATTTTAAGTATATCTTAATATTGATGTCAAATATTTTCAATATAGATATCTTTCCTTCTTCACTCAGAACAGAGAGTACGAGTAATTTAAGCAGTTCTACTGTTCAATTTATGTTCAATTTTTTTTTTTTCAATTTTTTTATCGGACCCGTCTTCCAGAGTGAGCTCTGTAATGAACAGAGCCATTTTCTGAGTCCACTCTCTTCCTCAGGGAATCCCGTCTCACCCCATTTTCAGGTGGATGCCAGCTCCAGCTTCAGCCCCTTTGTTCTCATCGCCACAATTGCTGGAAATTATATCCTGAGCCAGCATTACCGGCCCTAAGGCTCACTTACACATCAAGATAAAGTCCCGTGTGCCTGCAGCCTGTAATATTACCCATTTTTCAGAAGATGAGTATCAGCGAGACACCGTGTCACAGTGGTGTGTGGTCATTTAAATTCCCAAGCAGTCACGAGAGTGAGGTTTTACCCGGAAACAATCATCCTCATAATTTTCACAGGTTTCTTCTGCTTCCCTTCCTTCATCTCCACAGTGTGATGGTGGGGAAGCGGAGGAAGAGTTCGTTGTCTGCCTTCATTGCCTCATGTATTATTAACAGAGGCTCTTGGTCTACATTCCGCCTAGAAATCAGCAGGTTTCAGAACTCCTCGGGGCCTATTCATTTCAGCCTCGGAGCGGGCTTCTCTTCGTCGCTGGCTGACTCCCCTCCTCTGCCTTCGGCTGCTGGCGCAGGCCGCTGGGCTGAAGAGGACTCTGCTGCTGCTGCCTCTCCCCTCGCTACCTGAGTTTCTAAAGCGACGTTCCAACAAGTGCACTCTCGGTGCACTTATTCAGGGGTACATGCTCTAGCTTAAGGGTCCCCTGTTGGCAGTGACTGCGCTTTAGGCAACAACATGTGTGGGAGGAAATCGACGACGAGCGTCCTCCCGGCACCTGTGCTGTGCACCAGACACTCTGCACAAAACCACCTCACGGAACCCTCGCCACAAGTGTGAGACTTGGACAGAGAGAGAGAGTGAAGGTCCAGGAGGCGCACGCCCTGGTCTGCAACACACAGAGCCAGGAAGGAGCGGGGCTGCGGTTCGAACCCACTGCTTACTCCAAAGCTTATTTCTGGTTTTACTACTCCCTAAGTATTTGTAACTTCCACCCATGTCTTGGTGAGTCCTACGTGCTAATAGTATTTTCATTCTGCTTCCCAAAACACTGTAATATCTTCCATGATACTTCACATTTAATTCCTCTTCCTGATGAAACTATTTTTCCTGCTGAGAATGGCAAATACTTTCAGGGCTCTGACAAACATTCCGCTTTGCCGACTGTTCACAGATGGGGTTAAAGGGTATTTATTTTTGAGAGATTTACCTCAATTCATTTCACACAACGATTACGACAATACAGAAATTGTTGTTCATGTAAAACTCTGAAATGGAGGTGTAGAAATGAAGGTATACTTTAACAATTGATTCTGAAGAAATCGGTAATTCCTCAAAAACCCAATAATTAAGAGAAAATACTTTATAACTCCAATTGAATCTACTGTACAAGGAGAGAGGAGAGGAAAAAGGGGAAGTTCTCGTGAAATCAGACCAGTGAACAGGAAGGAAAAGCTTACCTTAACCTACGCCCATTCCTACACGCCATTACAGAAAATAACCTGGGGACGAGTGGCCTTCATGGGCTATCGAAAACCAGTCTGTACTTTAAATCTGAAATATATCTGCATACGCTCATAATACTCCCTAAAGCAAGCTTGTTGTGCCCACCAAATCTACAGGGAAAGGTATAAAAAGGGGAATAGAATGGATAATCCAAGTCACTTTCTTACTTCAGTGAAAACAAATATAGGTCATTCTATTTTGTATAGGCCATGTTTAAGATTTTTTAAGGCAATTTATTACTTTTCAGTTCATAAGCAATCCAAATAAACTTTCACTTTGGAAAAAACAGGCGCAATCCCAGAGTCTTCAGAGTCTGATGCCCACCCACAGGGAAATGGTTAGGCAAATTATGGTACATCAACTCAACGAACTGTAACGTAGCCAGCAAAATGATACGATGTTAAGTGGAGAGACAAAAAGGATGCAAATTCTGTATTTTCTTTCATTCTAACTAATGTCAAATATTTTCTTAAAAGAGCAAAGGCTGGAAGACAATATATATAACGACATTAGTTCTGTCATGGTGCTGGGACTAGGGTGATCTTTCCTTCTTTTAGAAAATATTCTTAGCCCTGGCTGGTGTAGTTCAGTGGAGTAAGCACGGGCCTGTGAAGCAAAGTGTCACCGGTTTGATTCCCAGTCAAGGCACATGCCTGGGTTGCAGGCCAGGTCCCCAGTAGGGGACATATGATATTGATGTTTCTCTCTCTAAAAATAAATAAATAAATAAATAAATAAATAAATAAATAAATAAATAAATAAATAAATAAATAAATAATAAAAATAAAAAAATTCTTTAGCCCTGGCTGGTGTGGCTCAGTGGATGAGCGCCAGCCTGCAAACAGGCTGGTTGCCAGTATAATTCCCAGTCAAGGCACATGTCTGGGACACAGGCCAGGTTCCCAGTTCCCAGGGTGTAGAAGAGGCAACCGATTGATCCCTCATTGATGTTTCTCTTTCTCTTCCTCTCTCCCTTCCCCTCTCTCTAAAAAATAAATAAAATCACTTTTAAAAATTATTATATTCATGGTCATTGCATTTTTCAAATGAGATCTTTGTGTAAGAATTACAGAGTTATAGTATTATTATCTACATCAGCGATGTTCAATAGAAATATAATGCAAGCCACGTGTAATTGAAAATTTTCCACTAGTCACATCAAAGAATGAAAAGAAACAGGCAAAATTAACATATTGTAGTTGATTCAATATACATACAATATTATCATTTTAAAATGTAATCAACAGAAGAAACTATTGATGAAATACTTCACATTCTTTTTCCCAGCCACATTTTTCAGGCACAGAAGCCAATTGTGACTAGCAGCTATTATATTGGAAAGTATAGCTCTATGATTTGCGCCCCTCACCCAAAACATCATAATATGAATGAGAAGTGGAAGTCTGGAGACTTAAATTACCCAAACATTCTCTCTGAATTGATGGTGTCACCACGAGAACTGGACAACCCTTGCTTGCAGAGACAAGTAGCAACTTCGTGTCTGCGATGTGCTCTATGGAGCCCAAAGGAAACGAACTGGTCACCTGATTACCTTGTGTAGTTCTCTTTGTATCCAGAAATATCGTCATTGGGAGATCGCAGTCTTCGCTGAGACGGGGCCTCCAGATGCCAGTAGTTGATACGGTTTAGGAACATTTTGGCCAACTCCATTATTGTCTGCCTTTCTTTGGGTGGCAGGTGACTAAACTTGTACTGTACAAAGTTATTCACGCCCTTAAAAGGAAGAAAGGCAATTTACTCGTGCCGCTTTGGAATCACACTAATTCTGAACACCCACACAGACAGCAGCATTGGTGGATTCTTAGCAAAGGAACAGACATTTCCCTAGTCACAAAAATCTCTTCCTTTTCCCTGTTACAGAGCAGGAGTGCCAAGAGGGCATCCGCTGTGCCTCAGATCACAGCAAATGAAAAGTGACAGGAGAGAGAGGCTGCGAGTTGCAATTCTGTGCCTGCTGCAATCCTGACAGGTTACAGAGAAAATCAAAATCACAGATTGAGAAGGTCAAAGCCCCTTCAACAATAAAATACGACTACTTTGCCGAATAATTCTTGCTGTCCTAGCAACACAATAGCTCACATATAATGAGGCTCTTGGATAAATAATATGTTTTTACATTAGCAAAATTTTAATGGAAAGGCTACTAGTATACCTAAACTCCACTAGACTTTAAGCTCTTCACTGTCACTCTCAGTTTCATTCAGCAAGCTTACCCTCCAAAAACAAATCCTACTCAAAATTATGAGCTTTGTCAAGAATCTGTGGATTAATTTAATCTGTCTACAGAACAGTCCCATCTAACCTAATGCCAAATTTTAAAAAAACAACAATGAATTCTTATTTAATAGAGTTTGGAAACAAAATTTCTTCTACTGAAAACAGACCGATAAAAATGCATTTATTTGTAAGGGCTCTGGTATCATGTCTTCTGTAATCATCCTCATCAAGAAATTCAGTCGACGGTACGAGATTTATTCAGCCAAACAACAGGCTAAAAAGTGATGCTGATGAAAGAGACGGATGACACCTAACAGAAAAAGTCTGCACATGTCAACAGATTCCCCGAGTAAATCGACTTCTTTCCAGGAATCATAACATAGCAGGAAGTCAATTTCTGGACTAGAAAATCTCATTTCTTTTTTGCTTTCCTTGCTGGGCTTACAGTTTTTTCACATTGCTACGGAATGCCCTCACATCAACAAGCTTTGTCAGACAATTCCAAGCTAAAGGATAACAGACTTAATTTTTAAACATGAACACCAAGAAAAAGCACATTTCATATATTTTTACAAATTACATGTTCTACTTAATTTTTTCCTTCCCCAAATACACAGTGACTTCTGAGTATACAGCAACCCTAAAAGACAAAAGCCAGGTCATTTATTAAATTAAGTATTCACTTCTGAGCTAAAGGACCCAGGACAATTTCTACAGACTAGGAGCATCTCTAAGGCGGGTATGGAGGATAGAAGAAAAGATGTGAAAGGAAGATTAAAAGGTTTGTTCAGCCTTAAAGCAATTAAAAAAGGGGGGGTGCTTCTCTTCTTTCTTTTTACCTGTTCAATACTAGGTTTTTCAAATGGGGGTTTCTTCTCCAAAGAGCCTTCAACCACAGGTTTTCCTCTTTGTAAAATAGACTTCCTCAAGAGCTGCAAAGAAATCATTTTTAAAAATCAATCAGAGCTTCTCTCTCTGTCCCTCTCCCTCCCTCCCTCTCTCTCTTTTTCTGTCTCTCTCTCTCTCTCTCTCTCTCTCTCTCACACACACACACACACACACACACACACAGGCTTTGAAGGAAAGTCACCATGTTCTATTTATCTCAACTACATGTAAACAAAGCCTTAAATCATAAAACAGGTTGACTACCAGGTAACCCAAGTTTGCACACACCCATGACCAGAGCTATGAGGACCTAGACACCTTTCACACTCTGGGCAGCCTGGGCAGCAGGGGCCACCTGTATCCTACACACTGTCCCCTCTCCCCACTCTGTTCCTGGCTTTCCACTGACCCAGGGGTCTGGTGTACACTGTGCAAACTTTGCACACACCCATCTAGAATACTGAAGATGTGCTAAATAACACCCTGGAGGGTCTTGTTTAAGCCCCTGAAAGGCCGAGGTCCATTTTGCACAAATGAGGTGGGGAGGTGGGGGAGGCAAGAACTGTCTGTGGCAGCTGTATATCACAGTCATAATCCCAGGGCCCCAGCTCTTTGGAAGGAATTTTGCAGGGCTCTCAACTGGCAACTTTCACTGTTGCGGTCTTTTTTCATTTCCTCTCCGCCCACAGAATGCAGGCCAAGTGTTCTGGCATCTCAATACCCACAAAACAAAACGCTGCTCTAATCCCTGCCATTGGAATTCTAAGCCCTCAAAGAGCAAATCTCAGAGAGAAAAGGGAACAGAGAGCCACTAATCAAGATCTCATTTGAAAATAAATTTAATATTAAAATTCTTTACCTTCCACCTTTGCTCGAACCTTCACAGGTG
The DNA here is from genome assembly GCA_004027735.1 of Carollia perspicillata. Taxonomy (NCBI): domain Eukaryota; kingdom Metazoa; phylum Chordata; class Mammalia; order Chiroptera; family Phyllostomidae; genus Carollia; species Carollia perspicillata. The sequence continues at coordinate 49,732 of PVKM010004131.1, forward strand.
GGCTGGTGATGATACATGACCCTGCATTTACTGAAGTTACTTTTCCCCCCTCCTCTCTCAACTCATTGCCTTTTATATACAAACAAAACAAGGCAACCATTCTCCCAGGAGTTAATGAACATGGACAACCCCACAAGGTTGAAGGTTTCCAGGTGTCCCCAAGTACTACAAGGACCTCAGTGGTCTCTAGGGGTGCCATGTAAATTACTAGTACAGGGCGCTGTTGATCCGGTCCCTGTATTATGCCCATCTTTACAAGAGCGAATGTGCAATAAGCCATTGTGTGTAATTCTAAGGATACATAAAAATTGATCATAAAATTTAAATGCAAATAATTCTGGTTGCCATTTGTTCCCTCCGGTAAAAATAAGACTGTTTGGGAACTTGGCCCGTTGGGGGTTTCATTGTGGAGCTAAACTGCTGGGTTGGGGAACTGTTGAATCTTATTTTCTACAAAAGAATAAAGCAGGGATAAGTGGGCGTATCAACAAATTTTAATAATAGCAGCAAGCATTTGCATCCTTACTTCTGCCAGGCACTCTGTGTAGTTCTTTGTGCATATTATCTAATAGTCAAAACAATCTGTTGACATAGGTGCTAGTATTGTTTATACTTTGCAGATAAGGAAACTGAGAGAGAAGGACTTGCCCAAGGTCACATTTGATAAGTGACGCAACTGGATTTAACCCCAGGGCGCTGGGCTCCAGGACCACATTCACAGGCGCTGGGATACACTGAACTTTAGCAAGCAGCTTTTCGCTGAGATTATTTTCAACATCTAAGATTTCAGTTTCTTTTTAATGCTACTAAAATGTATACTACATTTTAATTATTGAAACATATGAGACACAGGAGCTGCCTTTCCAAAGTTAAGGAAGGATGATGGAGAACTTATTTGCCCAAAGAATGATTTTTAGGGGGAGGGTAGGGGGAGAATGCTGAGTATTTTGGATTTGGTTCCCCAAGCAAAAATATTGGCACTACTAAAGAAGGGAGTGGTAAGAGCGGGAGAGAGAGAATGTACTTCCAAGCAGAGCGGTGCTTTGCGGCCTGCTTGGTGGGTGATACACAGAATCAAGAGGAGGCTGACAGGATGGAAACCTTGACACCACCTTCACTTCCAACAGGGCAGCAGGGGACTGCCAGGAAGCTGAGTTCCAAGACAAATAATAGCTGCAGTCATGCAAGCGTTGTTTCCCTTCAACTAAGATCTTTCTCCAAAGAAGCTCTAAACCACATGAACCTGCCAGGGCTCAATCTTGATGACTCAGGCCTCAGAGCCGTGTCAACAAATTGTCACCTGGAGTAGCCTAGTGCCTGCTAATGGCTGTGGGGAAGTCAGTTATTCATTCATATATTTTCTCTCTCTCCTTTTCTCTCTTTCTCCTCGCAATTAACCTTTTTAAAGTTAATATTTCCATATGACCCCCAGAACTAAAAATATAATTCTCCATTCCTATCCCTTATCAACCTCCAAAACACCCATTATTTTTCTAAAAAAAAGGGGGGAAATGGCATACCAAGTAAATTCAAACAACCAACCAACCAAAAAAAAAAAAAAAAAAACCCCATAGGAATTGGGCACAGAATTTTCACTGAGATTCCTAGCAGCAAAAGCAAAAGAGGGAACTCAATGGAAAATTTACCTGTCCTCATCATATAAAATGAAGCCCAGCATTTATTGGAAGCAGAAAACTTTCCCTAGCTACAAGCTCTAAGTGGAGTGTTTTGGGTTTTGTTTTGTTTTGTTTTTAAAAGATCTGTATAAAGGTTACAAACTACAAAATAGTAGTGTCTTCAATAAAAGGTGGTTTTTCTTAATCATTCCTTTTGTCGTCCTTTCTGAATCTATTTTTGGCAACCTGGAGTGTTTCTATCCAGTCCCATTACCAGTTTCCCTCCCGCCTCTCCCAGTCTGACTGCAATCAGAAGCCTGGGGGGGACAAGTGTCTGTACGAAGGGAAGGGACAGGATCCAAAGGGGCTGAGGTAGAGCCATGAAGACGCAGCTACAGGGAGTGATGGCACTAACCAGTGACTCGAGTCAACAAGACTCAGAGAAGAGTCGTAAGATGCCAGAGCAAACACGGAAATTCTTGATTGCCCCCCTTGAAGCCTAAGAGTCAAAGCCCTCACACCACCCTCTGACCCCACCTCCTCCAAGCCTCCTCTCGCTCACTAGGCTCCGCACACTGGCGGAGAGTCGGGCGTTCAACGTATGGTGCGGCACGCCGAAACACATGCGTCAGCAACCCCCGAGGGCAAAACGTACCATGAGCTGGGAGCCTTCTCGCCCATGACCTGGCATACAGAAACTGAGCACATTCGAACAATGAGACAAAGAGGAAAAGCCTTTTACAAGGTTGAAATCGCACCTTGAATAGGTAGAAATAAACTTGTTTGGTGTCTGCATCCTCTTCCTTGTGGACACAGGTAAAGAGATACTCCACATCCAACACTATTCCCAGGAGTCTGTTCATTTCTTCCTCTGATACATTCTCCAAGTGGGAAACGTGAGCAGCTTAGGACAAAGATCAAAGGAACACATGTGAGAAGTTAAGTTGGAAACTGCAAACACTCTCAACTTCAAAATGGAAGGTTCTCTCCCACAAACCTTCAAGGATACCAACCCGTTAGGTTGAATTGCTAACAGGAAATTTCCGAACCCCCGTAAGACCTAAGTTTTCGCACAAAAGTGACTTGTAATTAAGAGACTGACACCTTGTTGAGTCTTTGCCTGGAAAATGAACCCGCGGCTAACCAGTCTAATATTAACATGTATTTAAAATCCAGAACTCATTGGCACCGAGTCTGGTCACGATGGTGTTCAATTCCTACGTGTTTCCATATCAGCAAATGCTCCGCCACGTCAAGAGGGTTCTGTGGTCCTAGAGGTGGCTCTAGGATTTGGAGGTCTGTGCCTGAGGGGCACTGAAACCAAGCTCCCTAAAAGCCGAGTTCTAGATCCTGTGAACAGTTCCATCAGCCGAGAATATCATGTCAGTGTCAAGACTAAAGGAAGGCCCTTGCCCTCTGGCTTTCTGAACACACGGAACCTCACTCTCTCTGCAGCGAAGTTCCCACTGGAGCTCGAGACTGAACATCCTCCGGGATCGAGACCCCAAACCCACTCTTCCTGTCTCTGTCCTGCCGTCTTACTATAGTTAAGGGACTTATCTGTTGACCTTCTCTCCCTCATCCCTGTCCTCTCTCCTACCCAAATCCAGCCCGGTTTTCAAGGTTATCTTAGTTGATCCTCAAACAATGCCATAAAATAGATATCAGCAATCCCATTCAACGGCTGAGGAAACTGAGGCTCAGAGAGACTGAATGCTGCTTCACCCAATGTCATTCAGCCAACAGGGAAGAACCAGGGCCTGAAAGTGAAGAATGTCTGACCCAAATTCTAAAGCACCCACAAACAAATTTTTTACGATTAGCTAATTCACTTCAAGTCCGTTCCCGCTTGAAAAGGCCTCTCTCGGTAAGCGACCCAATGATCACCCCCCCTAGCCCACGAGCTCCTCCGGGAGCAGGGCCGGGAGCCGGTCTCTCCTTCCTGGATCCCCAGCACTTGTCGCCGCGCCTGCCGCGGAATGGACACGGTCCTCTCCGGCGCTGCTCCTGGTGTGCTCTTGCTTAGACACGGACGTGCTTAGGATGATCTTTAAAGAAAGACTCACATATGTAGAAGAGTGACAGGCTTTTCCTTGCCTTTCTAAAGGGACAGGGGACTGAACGTTATTTGGGAAAACCTGCGAGGTGTCAGCATGGCTCAGTCTACTCCAGAAACCACGGTGCCCTTGACATTAAACCACGAAGTTCAATCAGGAGCCTGGGACAGAAAGTGCTGTGGGTGCCC